>JBCJKH010045350.1:0-24541 GCA_039877255.1 Loriculus beryllinus | reverse complement strand
CTAGTTTGTTAATCCTAATAGTCCTCCTTGTGATTGCACCATTGTTTTATTCCCTTCAGAAATGTGTCCTTGCTGTCATAACCATTGTCAACCTCAAAGGAGCCCTGGGGAAGTTCAAGGACCTGCCAAAGATGTGGCATTTGAGCAGAGTGGATACAGTGATCTGGGTAGTTACTATGGCAGCCTCAGCACTCATCAGTACTGAGATTGGTCTTTTGGTTGGTGTTTGCTTCTCTATGCTCTGTGTCATTTTTCGAACTCAGAGGCCAGAGGCACCACTGCTTGGTTGGGTGGCAGAGTCAGAGACATACGAATCCCTGTCTGCTTACAAGAACTTGCAAACCAAGCCAGGAATTGTGGTGTTCCGTTTTGAAGCACCCCTCTACTATATCAACAAAGAGTGCTTTAAATCCATCCTGTACAAGCAAACTGGGGTCAACCCAGTCTGGGTGAAAGCAGCAAAGAAAAAGGCAGCAAAGAGAATGCTTAGAGAGAAAGAAGTAGATTCTGGTGGCCACCAGACCAGCATCTCCATGGATTTTGTCTCTGAACCTCTGGGATTTCACACAATAGTGATTGACTGTTGTGCAATACAGTTTCTGGATACAGCAGGAATACGCACACTCAAAGAGGTCTGCAAGGACTACAGGGAGATAGAAGTCCAGGTGCTTCTGGCCCAGTGCAATCCTTCAGTGAGGAGTTCCCTGATCCGAGGAGAGTTCTTTAAAGAGGGGGAAGACCACCTTCTCTTCCACAGTGTGCACCAGGCTGTGGACTTTGCATTGGGTGCACAGTGGCACAGTGGGACTAGTGTTTGTAAGAACTAGCTGTGGAAAGGCAGCATGTTGGAGCAAAGCTTGGGGCAATAATGGTGGTGGGTCTGTATATCTGTGCAATATACATGCACTTAGATAAAAAGAAGCAGAGTGGTTGTTAACACACTGATTACTTTGCAGTCTGTTTTGAAGCTTTACATTTGCCTGCTGGGTATAGTGATTCATTAGGTGGTATTGAATGAAAGCAATTCTTAACTTGATTATGGTCAATCTGTGAATCTTAAAGAGTTTTCATATGGTTATTCATCTCATTTTTCTTCTCTCTAGAACTTCCATGTCTTGGTTCCCCTCTAAATTTTGATCATAAGCCTTGTAAGTCTTCATTGCAACCCTGTCTCTATGGATGGGATTTTGAAGTAGTCTGGCTACCCTGTCCAACTGAACAATGAGAGGCAACTTATTTCTTGTCACTCATTCTGGCATTGCTTTTCCATATCACCACACCCTTATATTTTCTAAGGAATGACTGATGGGGACTGTTTGCTGTAGTCTGTGCTGTTGAGTGATTGATGCGTGATTTTGTAACGTCCTGAATTTGAGACAGGTAGGTAAATAAAATCCAAATGTGCATGAAGAACATTCTTAATGAATAGCTCCTAACAACCTGTCACCTCCAGAGGCTTTGCCAGTGTCTCCTGAGAGCCTAGTACGTCCAGGCAGCAAACCACGATTGTCTCTTTTCTACACAGGCCTTTACAGGCCATGAAAGCTTGCCCCTTCAGCTTCACCTTTTTAATGGTTTTTTTTTTTTTTATTCAGAGATGACTGTTTAGAAATCTGTTTCATGCTTATGGTCAGGCATTTGTTTTCCTAAGATTTAAAAACTCTCAGAGTTATGGGCATTAGATATTGAAAACACTTAATTCTTGAGTTTCAGTAGAAAACAGTCCCTTTTAGCCAGTTTTATATGCCAGGCAGACAGGATCACAGGCAACAAAATGAAAAGGGCCAAATAGGTATCCAACATCTGTCTAATGTTGTCAGTGTTGAACAGATTTCATGTGTGAATGCAGGTTTTGTTGACCATGGCTCCTTTACTCATGCTCTTTTGCGGGCTTTGTGTAATGGGGATGGACAGGCCAAGAATTACAGCCGTTAGAGAAGGAGACAGAGAAATTATGTGCTGAACGTTAGTGTAAATAAACCTTTGGCTTTGAATTATGCAGAACAGTGAACAGTACCTGTTCTTTGTGCTAAAACACAAAAGCTGGTTAGGAAGAGGTTCTCTTTTCTTTCACCGATAATACAACTATGAAAGCAGAATTGAGAGATTAACAGTTTAAACTGAGTTCCAGCTGTATGTAGTGCACTGTACATCCTTGGAAGATGGTGGTTTCTCCCAGGTTCTTCATAGCTTTTTGGAAAGGAAAAGTTGCCTATAAATGCAGTATTCTCATCCTCAATCATGCAAAAATGAGTCAGGAGTCAAAAAGGAATAAAATAGCATCTGAAACATGAACTGTTTTCTAAATAGAAATATATTTTGAGGGTTTTTTTCTCAGGTAGGAGCAGTAACTGTTCTTCCTATGGAAGTTGGTATGTCTGTGACACATACCACTTCACTCTAGGAGCTGGGACCTCAAGGATTAGATAGCAGAAAGATGAGTCCCAGGATCTGGCAGCCTCTATACGTTAACTGAGGTTAGTACAGTTTTGTAGGGCGCTACAGCAGCGTATAGCAATACGGGGGGAGGTGGTGGGTGGCTGTTGCATACATTGAAAAGGAGTACATGACTGAGATCTGTGCTTCATGTGTTTGAGAACTGGCAGCGTTAAGGAAACAAATCTCCCAAGTATCAGAGAGAAAATGCTAAAGATTCTGCGGTATTCAAAGTGCACAAATGCTGTTCTTTCTCAGCCTTAAGGCATGTGTATACAAGGAGGAGAATCCCAAACAGCTACTGCTGAACTTTTTTCTTTTCTGCAGTAATCTCCTTCGTGAACTTTTCTATTCTGGGCTAAGAGTCCTTTATGCGGTTTGGGTAATTGTAATAAATGAATTGGTATTACCAGAGTGGATTAGCCTAAACTGTATAAAAGCAGTGAGTGGAGCTAATGCCTATGTATGGAGTGAGTGCAGGATGGGAATTGTGTTTTAATTCCTCACCATACCTGTTTTCCATTGAGTTCCCATTCAGAGCCCCTGGGTTGGTGTTGAGAGAGCTGGCACAACCACAGCAGCTCCTGCAGCTGTTACTGGCTTGGGAAGGGTTTGGCACCATGGTTGCTTTGGCAGGGGAGCTGTGTAGACCTGTGCATGTGCATTCAGGTGGTGGCAGTGCTGTGAGCTGGGGGGTCCCTTTTCAGCACAGTTTGTTCGTGTTACCAGAAAGCATCTCTAGAGCTGTGAACAAAAGCCTCTGCCAGTTTTAGACACTGATTTTTTTCAGCTAACGTTTTTCAATAGACCAGAACGATGCCAGAGAGCAGAACATCTTCTCAAAGCCTTGATGAAAAATTGCAGCACGGCCAACAGTAAGCAGTGTATGCTGTTATTGCATGTTCCTGCCTACCTGCAGCTATGTGTTCTGACCCCTTTGCCCCACAGGCATGGGCAGCTGAGAGGGAGAGGAGGAATGAGAAGCTGTCCAAGAGACTTCCTTTGAGGCAGGTCAGTCATGGGTGGGATAGAAGTAAAGTAGAAATGGCTCTGGCTGATCCTTTACACTCACAATTCCTTTCTCCTGTACTCTTTTCATGCTGCCCAGGTGGAGATATTTTGCTCTGTGACCATGCACAGATTTGTGTAGCCAAATTCTGAGAAAGGGAAAACTGGTAATTATTTATTAAAAGATGTTCTTTGAAATCCATTTCTACCTGTGTCAGGAAGGGAGGAATAGCAGTGTTGCTTCCAAGAAGCACACACTTTACACAGCTAGCAGGATGCATATTTGTAGCTCCTGGGTACCTGTTTGCGTAAAAGCACAATAAAATAGCCATAAATTGGTTTTCAAATAATTAATTTAGATTACAGCTGAAAGATATACTGGAGTGATTTATTGTATTTGGCTTCAGTGCTGTTTCTGCAGCCATGACTGGCAGCGTAGCCTCCAAATTCCATTTGAAGCAAAACACATGAAGCTGTATTAAAATGCAACAGCAAAAGCAGCCAGCCAACCAAAAGAGCAACTTTTAATGTTCTTAAAGGTAACATCCAGAGGTCACAGTATTAATAAGACTATATTAATGCATAGAGCCCTGCTTAAAACGGAACAGAAATAGATGCCATTTTCCAGAGAGTTTGGTATAATAGAGAGTCCTTTGGAATTAACTGAAGATTAGAGTTTATCATGGCTGGAATTTCTTAGAACAGCAGGGTTTCAGCTGTTTTTCTTTTAGGCATAGAATAATTTTTAACAGAAACATGAAACTGATTTAAGTCTACTGGCAAGAAGCACATTTTGTTAAGTATGTTTATGGACCCTTTAGAAATAATCCAATTTCAAGTTTAAGAATTAGGGACCACTGATTAAAAACAGTTGCCCTCAAGAATTTGTTCTATGAAGGAATTTTCTGTATCTACATATACACATATATAGATGTACGTATTGTATGTATGTGGATACACACACTTTTGCTGCTGTGTTATGGATGCAGCAGCTATATGTGTCCAGTTATGCTTTTGTGGTCCTTGGCTTCTGCCTTCTGTTGTTTTGAATGAACAATGGAAAACATATACCAGATTTTATAAGGGGAAATCTGCTGCACTCACTGCCTTCTACACCTTCTCTTATCCCTGCCTCTCAGTGTAATTTGTAATCTATAGGAAGAGGGAATCTTGGAAGGATTGTGTTTGGGTTTCTGCATCTGTCAGTAATAGGAATGTTTATCCCAGGTGCAACCTTCAGAACCCTAGGCCAGAGTGGGAGATGGTGTAAATCAGTTAATCTCCATTCCCAAACATTCTAATCAGCAATTATCAGTCTAAATGAAGAATTAAGAGATCATTAGCACATTCATTAATGACAACAACACAGCGTTATGGAAATTAACACTCACAGTCCCAGCTATACTAAAGACTCTTGAGAAATGTCTTTATTAGTCTCCTGCTAAATGTCAGGCTCTATTTTTACGGTTATATCTATAGCAGTTATTTTACTGCTATAGATAGTGGGCTCAGTTCCTCTTCATGTGGCAGTTACACTAATAAATGTTTCACTTGTGTGAATGTTTTGACATGGAAACGATTTTCAGTCCAATTCATAAACCAGGAAGAGGTACTGCAGTGGGACACGTGGTGCTTAGTTTTGGATTTATAATGACATCACCAACCATAGTCTTGTGTGATTTAGTGATCCTGATTTCCTTGTAAGCCATTGAAGCTCCATCTGCACTTCCCAAATTCAGTGTGAGACCCACCTCCACCCTCTTGAAACTACTTTCTGTGTTTTGCTGTGAGACTTTGTATATAATCAACAGTAAACAGAAGAATCATTGCCTTTGTGTATATTGCTATTATATGTGACCTGCCAGATCTTTTGGTGAGGATAAAGCTCCTGAAGAGAGTGTGTAAACCAACCCCAAACCCCCACCATTTCCCCACATGCTGGGGATGGGAGAAAGGGGCTGTGGGCAGCTGGCAGGAGAGCACTGCTGTTTCTTTCCCTCTATGAGCACATTGGAGCCTCATCCTGGTGTGGGTTTGTGTAGCTGAAGGAGTAACAGTGATGCCCAGAAAGGATGGGTAAGCTGAATGTATCTTTATCATGGGGCTCCTGCGACACTGTGATGCAGTTATGTGCCTTTGTAATGAGTGTAATAATAACACAGGGCCTAGTTCCTGCTCAGTGCTGCTGCATGAGTCACTGTCCTAAACTACATTTATAAGGTATATATGTCTCCACTTCCTTCTGAAAAAGGTATAAAAGTCTGTTGCTGATACCTCTGAAGTGCAGAGGTGAGGTACTGTGGGCAGGACAGCATCCTGCCTGCCACATCATGGGTTTGAGCTGGTCAATACCCAGCTGCCTCCCACAGCTTTGTCAGCTGTGAACTCTGCCTGTGCCAGGTCCTAGATCTAAGTCTTACGTGGTGGGGTCCGTTCTTTGGCCAAACCTCACTTGAGAAAACCAGCAACACTGCACGCCTCCTCGGGTGCGGTTCCCTGCACCTTCTCACCCAAGGGCTGTGCCAGCTCGCTGTTCCCCACCACTCTTTGGCTACTTGCTATCATCTCCAGCACTGCTGGTGCAAAGAGCGTTTAAGCAACTAGAAGACATGTCACCCACATGTCTCCACTCTCAGAACAGCGCAGGAACACCCATGCTGCTGGCCCTGCAGCCGGGCACACTGGTCAGCACTGACCTTAACCTCCCAGCACAGTGAGGAGCATGGCTAGGCTGCAAGGAGCTGCTGGTCTGGAGGAGGATCATAGAAACTGGAACAGGGGAAAACCTTTGAGCTGAGGGTGAAACTCTGCAGGCATAGTTTGGTTTAGGGCATTATCTTATGTTGCTTGGTTTTTTCACATGCTTCAGAAAGGTGATGACATGATGGAGGTGATTTACATTTTGTTACTAATATGATTAAGCTAATGAAGCTGTGACAGTCACCTGCTGCTCATGCCGTACAAGGTGCTTTGTATCTGCGTAACTTATTTTGCTTTGCTGAGTCTTGATATAGGATACTGTTGTGAGACTTCAATATTGATGTAACTGTCCACACTGAAAGAGCTTTGCACTTCTACTTTGCTGGCGTAGATAAAAGGAACAATATCACTAGTGCAGACTTTGCACTGTGAATGACCTTGTTAAGTCCCAAGAATGACTTGCACTTGGTTATCATGTTTGTAAGCCTTTGCAGGATCAGCTGCTCATGTGAAAAACTACCTGATCTTTTACTTTCAGTCAGATTCTACCTGAAGGAGAAATAATTCTGAGTCTTGCTTTTTCTTCTGAAGTCATTACAATGCTAAAAGTGACGTCTCTGGTTAGGTAAAATGGCAAATATTTTTATTTATATATCTATATATAAATTCATAGTATAATTAGTACCTTTCTGTTTTATTTTCTATAGATTGTATATGCTAAGGCATATTGCTGTTCTCTAATGTGCAAATACACAAAATATTTCAGCATTGGATGGAGAATTAAATCTTCACTGAGTAAATTTACTGCCAAAAATATGTATTTGAATTCCATCTGTCTCCAGCTTTGAAAGCACTTGGCTCTTAGTCTGGCTTCCAAATGCTCTCAGGACTCCACAGGAAGATAGGAAGTGAAATATTTTGCTGGACTCGGGTACAATTTTTTTATGTCTAATTTTTAACTTAAGGAAGTACATCTTCTGTATAATTGAAATGCAGCTGAAACATGGTGAAGGAGAGAGGTAAAGCCTCATGTTTTCTGGAAAGCACATGATGCTTTGAGTTCATCAGCCTCTTGTGTCCCTGACCATCATCTCTGGTGTCTTGCTATGTTCTGAGGTATGATTTTTTAAATTGTTTTAAATTCAAAGTAATTTTAGACATTTGTGACATGATGTTTTCCAGAATAAACCAAATGGCAGATTTTGCCTGCAGTAGCTTTTTCAGGCTCGAGAACCAGTTTACCCAAACAGGACCTCTGGCATGGAGTAGATCACATCGGTCTCTGACCTCTAACCAATTTACAAAATGGTTTATTTGAATAACACGGAAAAGTTGTATAGTATGTATAAAGCATCACTTCTTACCGTGACTAATTTGTGCAGTAAAACCAGGGTACAATGTTTCCCTCAGTGCAGTGGTGGAATCAAGAGTGCTGAGGGATCATGAGCCTGTGCTGGATGGCTGACACAGGCCTTGCCTTGTGCCCACCATGGGGGAGATGTGCTGCCACATCAGCTCCTTGTTGGGTGCTGTGCTCACCACCCAAACGATTGTGATCTGAATTGTATTTTGTCCATCACCATCTGTTGTCCTGCAATCAGCTATGGTGTCAGAATCAGCCCTGGCATGTTGACTCTTTATACTGTCTGTTAGATCTCTTATCAAGTTGTCATTTTTAAACGCTAATGTGCCTTACTGTCATTGTAGAAGATTTGTTAGCAAGAATTTTCTATCAAATATGGTAAAATCTTTGGGATTTCTTAATCACCATTAAAAGACTGTATATGTTTTTTCTGTTGTCAGACGTGTGCTTACTACCTTAGGAGATGCTGCAGCTATACATTTTAAAAAGAGAAGCCACACACATTTGAGCATTGAGTCCCCAGTCCCCATTTCTCCTAACAGTTGTGCTGAATCCCTGCTGTAAGGTTCTGTGTATACACAGCTGTGTGCACTGCTCTCCTGAACTGTCTGGTACGCACATAATAGGTGTGCATGGAAGTTTCCTGGCAATGTAAATGGGGCATTGACTGACAATACGTGGCCAGCAGCAGGATTTCACCTTGTTCTGACTTCAGTTCTCTGTACAACCAGGCTGCGGTTTGTCTTACAACAAGTGATAGGCAGTGTGATGGCAGTGATGTGCTGTTTGCCGGTGAGTAGCACCCTCCTGTGGGCCAGGTCCGTATTCTGAAGATGCAAGAAATGACGGATTAGTTCAGGTTTGGTGCTACTTGCACTTTACAATATGTGTACTTACAGCACATGGTATTACATATTTAGCCTTACAAAATAGCTGCGATGTATTTCAGTGTTGACATAACAGGTTATGTGACTTGGTCAGAGTCAGAGCAGAAATTAGAGCAGCTCTGGGTACAATTCTGGGCAGTTACTGTGATCATTATCATGTCCTTGAATTTTGCAAAGATTTTCTTAATCCAGCACTGTTCAGCTTTTACCTGAGGATGCCTTTTACCTTAGGAAACCTCAGAGCACATGCTGTTATTTTTGTGTTGGTGCCAACAGAGCCGTAGGAGCACTCAATTATAGGGAATGCCAGCAGGAGCTTTCTGCTCTCTTGAAAAGCATGGGACAGCCGTTGCCTTCAGAGTGATTCATGCTGATACAGAGCTAACGGGCAGTCAGCAGCACCTTTACCTGTGCTCCTCAAGACTCTATCTTACGTGTGAACAACTAATTCTCACCAAACACATTCCTGAACTAGAGGAGACATCCCTAGCCCTGTCTCCTGGGTCACAGGATGATAGAAGCTGCTTGGGAAAGGTGTACCAGGGGTCCAGTCCATGCAGAGCCCTCCCAGCGCCTGGTAAGCAGCAGGCTAGTAACTTCCTGAGCACTTAGACCTTTGTCACAGCTTTTGCAACACTTCTTCATGAAGCTTCCTTCACTTCCCCTTACTCTCACCTTTTGACTCCCACTACACCCTGTGGCAGCCTGCCTCACTGCTTTGTTGTGCAGAAAAGCTTCTCCTTCAGTTTGAAATCTAATAGCAGATCCAGTCTTCTTGTATAGCAGGTGGTTGGAGATGTGCTGCAGTTTCTGGGCTTCTTACCCATCTGCAGGAGCATTTTTCTGTCCTGTGGCATTGAGATGTGCCCTCCATAGCTTGCCTGTCCACTGCCTTGGAGTGCAGTGAGCTGGTGCATGCTGCTGGGAGAGCTCAGGAGCCAGCACAGCTCTGCCTGACACAGAGCCTGCCGTTCTATAGTGGGGCAAGTTGTGGTGCCGGCAGGTAGGGTGACCCTGTGAGCCAGCCAACAGCTACAGGGAGAAGCAGCATCCCACTGACACGGCCTTGGTGCCATGAAGGGCTCATGAGCAGCACGCATGGGGTCGAACCTGAACTGATGACAAATGACCTGGGCTGAATGCCAATTCAGTATGAAATTAAGATGTGCCTCCCTGGCTTTATTCCACTGCATTCATCTGTAATCTATTTAAGCTGTTTACAGAGCCATTATAGCATTTTCAATTACCAACTTGATCATTTGGAAAAGGGTCATAAGCACTGGACATTCGTCATGCAGGGAAAAACATGAAAGCATCATGAAGTGCTGCCGAAGTTGGCAGGGAATTATTATTTTTACCCTCTTTGTATAAATTGTGAGTGTTCCTCAAATGCTTTTTGTGATGTTCTTGGAAATGCTTCTTTTCTCCATTTTCTAGGAGTGGGCATCAGTGCTGAAGGAAGGGCTTGTAGCAGAATGTTAGCAGAGTGGACCACTATGCTGTCCTCAATGGCTGCACAGTTGATGGGTGTGTGACCTCTGCAGCCACATCCTTTTAGATCTGCCTTCTCTGCACATAGTTGCTTTGCAAGGACATATGGTCCATCTCACAGCTTTCAAAATAGACTAAAATCATGCCTTGCATGTCTGTCTGCATGGTTAATTGCTGGGAGCAAGTTGTAGCTTAAATAGATGCTCTTTATCATGTTTATTTGTATGTTCCCTGGTCCCTCTCAAACTCCAGAGTGCTGTGACTGCGTTACCATATGCAGTCACTGAGTGACATTTTTGGCCTCACAGTGTTTATGTCTGGAGAGAACTTCGTCTTCACATTGCATGCTCTGCTGTGATCCCTGTGTGTTAGCATAAACTTCCATGCAAAGTAGTGGGAGGCTGCAAAAGCAGTTATATTTTTTGGGATGACCTGGTGTACTGCTTCCACATTCTCTGTTGTTATCTCTTGCAGAAACGTGAATAATTGCTTTCCAAGAAACCATCCAAGAGGTTCTGTTCAGCTTTTTTGCCTTCAGATGCTTTTGTGGCATTTTGCTGTATGTCAGCAGTGGGACCAATTCTGGGCTTGTCTTCTTTTCCTTGTTTTTCCCTTAGAAAAGATGATGTTTTGCAAATGTATACATATTGGCAATTCATTTCCAAGTGGAACTGATCCAGCAGCCATCTGAAAAGACTGTCAAGTCTCATATCTGAAGGGAAAGACAAGCATCTCTCTTAGATACCTGGCACCATTACCTGGCTCGCTTGCCTTGTTTTCCTATAAAGCTGTGTGTGATAAGTAACTGTGGAGCAGAGGGGTGCAGCTGTGTACTAAGCCAGGCTGGGCCATTTATGGAGCCAAGAAATGTGTGCTGCTATTTGACAGGCTTCCAGAAGCCAAACAGTTGTAAGTGCATTTACAAGCCTTAAGGCAAATCAAAAATCCTTGTGCAATGCAGTTAGCTCTGTTCTAAAGGAAATGAGATGCCAGCTCATCCTGCTAAACAGAAGTGATGCATTGACACAGCGGAGAGACTTGAATTTGCAGCACTTACCCACTGCAAAGTGCCTGGGTAACAATCTCAGACACAATTTCGTGGGGTTTTTTCTACTTTAGGATGGAAAACACAACAGCCTACTACTGCATTTTCCTTGGACTTGGACTTGCGCTGCTCTCTTGCTAGCTGGCTGCAATGGCTGTTGCGTAGACAGATGCTACATTCCTCACATGCTATGCCATAAGTGAAAATTTGGGATTTCATGCTTTCTCCTTGTATTGCAAACAGAGGGTGCCATGTTACTGGCAGGCAGCATCCTGCCTACAGTTGCATGGTTCAAGTTAATACCATCTGCCCAACCCAGCCTTTCCCAGAATGGAGCTAAACAGTTGAGTGAGTTTATGGTGGCAATAAAGAATGACTCTTAAAGATGAGTTTGAAAGCAAACAGTTTCAGCAGTTAGCTGTAGTGACCTTGCATTTGGAGCAGTGCAGCCTCACACGGCTCAAGGTCACATGAAGTTCTGTTGTGGGTTTCTTTTTTAAGCTGGCTGATACACATTTTCTAGATCAGAGGTGAAGTGTTTGCGGTTCCTGCCCTTGCTTCACCTCATGCAGTAAAAGTGGTTTCATAGATGTTCGCAGTGCTCAGTGTCACTATGTTCTTACACCCCTTCTGCCAGGATGGAGAACGTAAAATGACCTCAGAGCCACAGCCTGAACTTCCATCACTGAGAGGACCACGCAGAACCTGCCCTAGCATGAAGGTTTTGCTGTTTTGAAGAGCTCAGTGCTGAGAACCTCCGCAGAACAGAAATGCATGGGGAAGCCAGCTGAGGCAAGGAGCTTGAGAACCTAATTGCAGTGCAAGTATGGAATATTTTAAAGTTGAGTGGATAAAAGCAACTGGAAATCTGTTCACAAGAAAGGGAGTTAAAAAATGTAGGGAAGGATGGCAGGGGACGTACAGAGGCAGAAGGAATGGAAAAGAACTGCTCCCCAAAACCTATGCCCTGGGGAGGTGGAAGAGCGTGGCTGTATGGCTCATCAAGCAATATCAGGTGGTAAAGCAAATCATAGTAAACAAGAGTTCCAGATTATGTGAGTGAAGGTGGCAGTAGGAAAGAAAAGCAGCAGCAGGCTGTGAAGGTGGTTATAAGTAGCCTGGATCCTGTCACAAATGGAAAAAGTGCTTTGTCCCATTTTCATGGTGGACAGGGACAGAGATGCAGAACTGGAAAGAAATGCTTCCTGAATAAGATCAAACCCAGAGATCGATTGTGCTCAGATGTGTGTCATCCCAGCAAACAAGCTGGCTTAAAAGACCAGCCTGGCCAGCTCTTCGGTGACTGATGCATCAGTTCTTCAGTGACTGAATTTCAGGATGAAGGAACCATAGAGAAAATAGAAATTTGGGTCATTTGTTGAGGAAGAAGGTGGAAAATCTAACTCAGTAAGTAGAGACTACATCAAGCAGGCCAAGACACAGAATGAGCAATGTCTAGGAAGGCTTATAAAGCATATGAAGGGATCATCTTTTAAAGACAGGAGGAATGACAAGATTAAGGAAAGATACAGTCCATTACTGAAAGAGGAAGGGAAAGGGGAGCTATCAACAGATGTACCTGGAAATATATGAGCTGTGGAGGACTGGCAGAGAGTAAAGAATGCATATAAATAGCTAAATACATTGAGCAGCTGTCTCCTCTACCATGTGCTCTCATTTCTTCCTGCTGCCAGAGAGCACTGATGTTTCTTATTTATTTACTTCTAATTACCGAGATACAGGCTTCCACTGATGAGATAAATGTAGCTCAGGATGCTCATCTTCCTCTTCTCTTCCCTCAGGGTGTCTCCCCAGCATCTAAATGAAAGCCTTATGAAAATGGCCCACAGCCGTAGCTCATAGCCATAGCCTCCATAGCCCACACCATCTCCCTCAACAATGTGGGATCTCAGCCCCCTCCCCAAGCCCAGAACACAGCCAGTGCCAGGAGCAGAGGAAGAGGCTGAGCTGCCTCACTGGCAGGCGTTATTCCTGCTCCATAGAGCAATGGCACAGCCAGCAAAATCTTAGGGACTAGGTTGATGGAAAAGAGATGGAAAGCAAAGGGTGAAGAATGAGGTGAGTGGGAGTGTGTGCTAGGAGGTTTGCAGGGATCACAAGGGCAGAACAGTTACAGCAGGTACTTATGAGGCTGCTGTTTCTATGCAGGATGATGGAATGTTACCTTTTTTCCCTGACTGCTAATGCGATTGATCACCTTTACCTACAAAAGAAATGCAAACCTGCACTTTACTGAATTGTGCTTACTTCTGCAAAGCAAAATCCTTCCTTTGTGCTAAAAAAAAAATCCACTCTGGTCTCTCAAAGGCATGTGCAGAAGGTGGACTGTGCAGGTTTGACACACTGTAAGCTCTTTATCTACCTAGAAGTACCCTGTGTCATCATCACCCCTTTGCTGTCTGTGCAGAGCTGTGTCTGACCTGTGAAGCTGGTGCTGCTGGAAGTGGCCAGGCAGCGATACAGGCACACAGGGAGCAGGCAGGTGGCTACTGGGAAAGAAAAGTCATTCTGGAACAAGTTTGGGTTTTTGATTGGTTTTTGGAACAAAAACTTGTCCAGAATAGATGAAAACCTGAGTGGAGAAGTCTGGGAGGACTCAGGCAACCATGGGCTCTCAGTTGAGGGAGGGGCAGAGCAATAGCACAGGCATGAAGATTTCTTTGCATAGTTCTCCTTGTTTAGCAAACACATCTCCAGATTCCAGCAATACTGTTCTCTGGCAGGAGCACTTCTCTAAACCCCTTCAATTCTTCTTAATGGCCCGAACAAGTTTTCAGCAAAAATACTCTCCCAGAACGATGTTTGTTTTCAAAATATAGCTCTGTTTGGCTGGCTGCACCATCTTCATCGGCTGGAGCGAGATAAAAGGGCCAATTGCTTGGCTGAGTAACTCAGATCTCTTCCCAAGGGAAGTGGCACAGGCTCCAGAAGGAAGGTGAAGGCAACAGGTTTGCAGTTGCCTCATGCTTTACCTGTTCAGTGTGTGCTGCGAGGTGAGGAGACAGATCTGTCCACAGGGGAGAAGCTCCAGGTAGTGAGAAAACATCCTGTGTGTCTCCGTGCAGCCAGAGGTAAGAGATTTGGGATGGGACTGGTGATGTGAAAAACCCATGGGGCAGGAGAACGGGCTTTCTCATCATCATAGAATCATAGAACCGTAGAATAGTTAAGGTTGGAAAGGACCTTAAGATCATCCAGTTCCAACCCCCCTGCTATAGGCAGGGACACCTCACACTAAACCATGTCACCCAAGGCTTTGTCCAACCTGGCCTTGAACACTATCAGGGATGGAGCATTCACAACTTCCCTGGGCAACCCATTCCAGTGCCTCACCACCCTCACAGTAAAGAATTTCCTCCTTATATCCAATCTAAACTTCCCCTGTTAAATTAATGAATTATCTATCTCTAGAGCAGGAAAAAACCTTTCAAAAATATGTCATATCTCTATGGTAAGAGTCAGACTGACATTTCTGCTTTACCAAATACAGCGCTCTGAATTCACAGAATCTGAAGGTGTACTTAAGGAAACAGGCAATGCAAAAAGAATTAGCTCTCTGTTTACTCAGGAGTGTCAAAGAGTTTACTGCCCTTTTTATCAATCCTAAGCCTTAAACCAGTATTCAAATGAGTTCACATGAAATTAGATATAATATAATCCCCCACCTGCTCTTCCCAGTGGCAATATTGATTTATGAGGCCTTACCCAATGCATCTTTGTTTGCAATAGTCAACCCTTTCTCGCCTTTTTTCTTCTTCTTCTTCAGCTTCATGCCAGCAAAGAGCCCCTTTCTGAAAAAGTAAAGCAAAGCAATTAGTGTATCTTCAAGCCTTTTTCTGTGCTGAACTCTAATTTAACTCAAGGAGCTGTTTGAGGAAGCTTTGATTTCCAAGCAAAATCGTTGTATTCTGACTTTCCTTCTATTGAAAGCGAACAAGACAAAACTTTGATTTTATGTTTCATCTAATTTTTCTTATTCTGAACATTTGGCCATTTTTTTCCCAAACCAAGACAAGAAGCAAAACCAGGAAGTTTTTAATAAGTTTTTAATCTAATGACTTCACATGCCTGTGCAAGACCAAAGATAAAAGCTTCTCAAAAATTACAGGTTACTTATGAAAAGCAGTTTTCCAGTGAATTAAGATAAACATAGAAGTGTTGCCAGAAATTTACTTGCTGAGGATACCCACTGTATCAGTAGCACATACACTACAATAGCTTTTGCCATTTGTTTAGTTAGTTCTCACCCCTTTCCAACAACGAATCCATGAGCAGGCCTGAACAAGGGTTTCTTCTCAAGCTGTGCTCAAGCTGTGTTATAGAGATGCTTAAACCCAGCATCAACCCCAGCTAATGCGGGGCTTTTCTGCCTCACAATTCTTCCTATACTGGATCAGGGACTCAATCCAGCTTAAAACTGGCCAATCCAGCTAAAGCTTGGTGAGTCCATTTTTCAGATCGTGCCTGGCTAAAGAGGCTCTATAGCTTCATTAGGGCTTCTTTACTCCTTCAGTTCAACTCAGTTCTAACCACAACTTCTTGCCAGGAATCTACCATAGTCATCCAAGAATGAGGTGTGTTTGTAGGGCAAGATGCAGGCAAGAGAAGCATGACCCCGGTCTGGTTGCCATCAGAAATAAAACATGTCAAGACACTCAGCAAGGATGCATGGTGCACTATTGCTTCTTAACAAAAGGATGGCAAAACTCCCCATGGCCCCAAGGCAGGAGGCAGTACAGCTGCTGAACTAAGATAAAGTACTTCTCCCAGTGCCTATAACAGCAATGCCAATGTTGACTGTTCAGGTCTGTGCTGGTTGTTCCTTACCCACTTTGCCCTTTTACTGGTACTTCAGCTCTTCAGTAAGTAGGGAAAAAGAGCTGTTGTGCTTTGCGGAGCTAGTTTTAAAGAGGGGGGCAAAAGGAAATATCTCTACAAACATCATTCAGCATTTTCCTCCTCCACAAAGGGTCTCCTATTTCCTCCCTTAGCCAACAGACCTTCCTTAGTTGCCAGCTAGCTTCAACCCACCAAACTCTTTGTCTACCTCCATGTCAGGGTCCACAAACACCAGTCCTACACTAGGGCGCTGATGCTGTTCTGAGTTTTGCAAGTGGAAAACAAATCTGATTACAAGACTTAACTTTAAAGGACTTCAATTCACACCTGACCTACTGCTCCAGCTTCTGCTTTGCCATACTCTTCAGTCAAAGCAGAAGCTCATACACTGCAGAGAGGAAAGCTGTGGGAATAAGATGGGACTTCTCTCCTTTGCCCTTAAGTAGGGCTCAACAGAGCATCCATTCTTAGCAATGTGGAACAGAAACACCATTTTCTGCACTAGAGCTGTGCATGGAAGGCCCCTTTCTACCCAAGGTTTTGGAGAAGGGTGGGAAGCAGCCGGCTGTCCTGTGACTGCCTTCCTGAGAGATTGAAGTGGGCAATTAAGCACAATTGTATCCTTACACTTGGGGAAAGGACTGGCTGCTTTTTGTTTATCTTCACAGTTTTCTTATCTTTCATCCCTTTACAAAGTGTGTGGTTTTAAGCCGCATGACGCATCATTCCAAAAGGGCTTGGGGAGTGTAAATCAAATCTCTGAGCACTGGAGTGTGCAGTTTAATTTTTCCAGGTTTCTGAAGGTTTTAAAGGCTTGAACCAATGTTTAATAATGACCCTTGGAGTCAGCACGTCTTTTCTTGCTGCCAATCAAGGTCTGGTGAAACAGGCACAGTAACAGAGGAAACATACACAAAAGTTCTTCCTTAACGGTAAACTGGACAGTGCTTGGAAAAGCAGTGGGCAATAACGGCTTTCAGTGCCTAAACTAAAAACAAAGCCAAAGTTAACTAACTAAATAAAAAAGACAAGAAATCAGTAGAACCAAACTGAGCTTGAGAGGCTATTTTCATTAAATAAAAGCCTGTGGACTTTTCATTTGAATTAATGAGACCAACCTGAGTTATATCAGAAAGCCAGAGTCATTGTCAATGAATCACTTGGCTTCATTTGAGGGTGAAAAGTAAATTCCATTGTCGCAGACCTTACCTGCTTGCTGAAATCAACATAGTTCAGATTTCATATTATATAGTAGTGAAATAAGGGGTTTTGTTTGCAGACTAATTGGTCCCTTTCATTTTGAAATGTCAAGCCGAACATTTCAGAGTATCTGAAACCTTTCAGTTTTAAATGTTGCAATTACCTCTTTTCATGTTTTGAAAATATACTTTCACCCCATTTTGGGAGCTGAAACACTCATTAAATCCCACACAAATTTTCACTTTTGATAGTATGTTGCTTTGTGCTATTTTCCTAATTATTGGTCACATCGATTCAAGAAGAGCTCTCCATGGGCACAATTTCATACCACAGCTTTTCCAAGGAAACAAATATGCCGCCTATTTCAGAGGGAGAATCAACCTATGCTGCTTGAGAATTTTGTGCTATTAACTCTAATGATGAGCAAACCCGGGGGTGAGGGTGGAAACACAAAGGATTTAGTATAATGGCAATATTTTCCAAGTTTTTTGTTGGCCTCAAGTTACGGTGACAAACATTCACAACACATTTTGTTCCCTTATCATCAGAGCATTTGTTTGCCTAAATTGCTGCAGGAGTAAAAACTTACCTGGGGAAGTGCACAGCCCAATTATCTTAATCAAACAGGCCCCTAAGCACTGAGCAAACCTGACAGAAACCAGTGCTCAAACATCTGAAATCACCTGCAAATTTGAGGCGCATTTAGCTATGGATGAAAAGTTACTGCAAACTGGAAAGGGAAGTTGATATCTTTAAAAGTTATATTCAGAGCAAGGAACTTAAGCTTACTGGCCAGGCCCAAAAGGAATATTGCTGGGTGAAATCACAGAAAGTGTATGAATTCCATGTGCCAAAGAATGCTAAAACCTGACGAGTACAAGTGGAAATGTAGTATCAAGATAAAATATGGCTCAAGCAAAGCAGGAGTCCAAGAGCAACTGGAGGAATGGCCATTAATAAAGCTTGATGTGGAAACTGGGCCATCTTCCATGATTTCTGCGTTTTTTGCATCATCAAACAAACACAAAAACTGCTTAAAGACAGAACTGCAGAAGGTGCCACCAAGTGCCGACAGCAAAATCTATCTCTGAAGCAAATTGGATTTCAGTCTCAGCTTTTCAGTCTGCCAGAGGTTCACCACAGAAATGCATCAGGGTGCACCTGAGCGTTCCTGTAGCCCTAGCCCCAGCAGCTACTTTGGCCAAGGGCTGCTGTGACCGTGCAGAGAAGCGTCTCTTAAAAGCATTGGAGATGCAGCAAGCACAATCCGCTTGCAATGCTCAGCTATAGGAAAGGAGAAGACCATGGGGTTATTTGACAAGATAGCAGTGTAGCGTCCATTACACAAGGGATTTGCCAGAGGAAATCCTTCCATAAGGGTCTAAGCAAAGTAAATTAAGTTTTCAGGGAATTAAAGGTACCAATCCCTCACAACTGAGAGACTCCATCACTTTGATTTGTACACTGCTTATCATCCAGTGATAACGTATGTGCTCCACATATTGTGTATATAGGTAAAATCCACAGAGCTTAATAAAATCATTTAGGTTTCTCCAAAATGCTCTGTGGCTACTTCTTTAGTGATAGCAAGTTTGTTCGCTTGCAAGAATAAAACAAAAGTAAAATCTTTCTTCAAGTTTCCACAAAGAACGCTTCCTTTCACCGCTGCTTTGACATAAATTCAATCAGCTGCTGAAATCCTGAAAATCACTCTTTCGCTTCTCCCAGGATAGTGAATGTTTTCACAGGAGAATGTTGCCAAGAAGGGAAGGTTTCAGGCTTCCATTATTCATCAGATTGAATAATGTCCCCAGAGTTATTCATAGCCATCTGTAATCTCTAAACCAGGTATAAAATCGTACACCACCTCTAGTAGATCTCAAAGATGACATGTGGAAGTGTCTCCCATGTCCTAACAGGACCCTCTGGCTGTCAGCAAGGTACAAACATTGCACTGCAAGAACCTGGGAAATCAAGAGACTTCAGGTGAAGAAAAAGTCTTTCATCTGCCTTAACAGATTTAGCTCCCATATGCTTACACGATGCCCAAATAGAGATAAGGATTTTGCTCCTTCCTAAATCTAACAAGGTAATTTAAGACACAGTAAAATTAATTCATGTCCAAAGAGAAGGTAGAGAAAATAGCTCCTATAAGCTACCAACAGGCTTACCTTTGTAAGCGCCTTGATTAGAAGCAATTAAAAATCAGCCTTCTCAGCTAATCAAGAACATTCATTAGTCCAAAGAGGGCTGAATCTCACAGCTCCTTCCAGATGGGGATTGTAAAGAAATCTGGAATAAGGACAACTTCTTCTCTTGTGCATATGTACAGTGACAATGTGGGCCCTATGACTGTGATTCACTGAGGTTTCCCTGATATAAATAGCAAGAGCAGGACACCAACCATACCGCAGAATTTGACTATACTCAGACCATGTTGGATTTGCACCAGAAACATATAAACATAAGGGTTTATTTCCTATTATCGGTGCCACAGGTCCACTGGGTCTCTCAATTAATTTTCATACTCTTTGAAAAAGACTCAAATACTGTATTCTTCTTTTACCAAGGTTTAGCCATAGCAGCTTCTGATTTCTAGCTTGTTAGCTTTCAAAAATGTCCGTTCATGCCCTTTCTTTTTCACTTAAGCAGTCCTGTCATGAAGGAGTCTTCATGATCACTTCTTGCACTGCATAATGTTCTCTCAGATATCCAATTATTGCAATTTGCAGTCTAATTTAAATGAGAGCTGGCAAAAAAAAGGCACTTCAGAGTTGTCACCAAAAGACTACAAATGATCTTGCTAAATACTGAATCTCCTTGGAATTTCTCCACATAGTTTAAATTTAGTTACTTCATCCAGCAAAATCCTTCCAGAAGTCTGCGTGCTCAGAGAAATGATGTATGAGGAAAATAGCTTCTTGCTTTAGGAATGGTCATGTATCATCCAGAGACAAAGAGGCACTTCTATGGTTCAAGTCATCTAAGTCACTCAAGACACTAGGATGGTAGAAATCGCTTGTCCTTTGGTTATAAAGTCAGAAGAATAACCTGAGCCATCTAAACACAGGCATATGTAGCTTGAGGAGGGTCTTTTTGTCCCTTTCACAATCCCCCCTCTCAGTGCAGCTTTCTACCTCTTGCTCAAGCGAAAACCAGTCTTGGGTTTAACCTGCATTAAACAAAGATGCTTATCAAGGTCCATTTTTGTAGCCATGAACCTTGGGATGCCATTCCTTAGTGCTGGCATATGAGCCTGTTGGACTCAGAGGAATGAAACCAGGGAGTGAGATTTGGAAACAGAGGGCAGACACGAAACAAACCCTGTTTTATCCAATACACCTCCTGAGACCATCCAGAAGTCCTCCTGCGGACAGGGTGAGCTAGCTGCAGCATGCTCCTGGCAGCAGAAGATCCTTATTGGAGCAGCTGCCCTGCTTTTCCTTCCAAGTTCCTTCTTCCCTGGAAGCAGGAGTCTCAGCAAACTTCTTGGCACCATCAAAATGATTTAGTTGAGGGATGATCAAAGGTTTGTGCAGCTCAAATCTGGGCCAGCTCCAGTGCCTAAGGACTGTCAGGCTATGGGTGTGGGTACAGTGAGTGTCTTGACTAAGAAAGTATCGGAAACTGAAGAAAGCAGAAAAACAGCCTTCAGCTTTCTTGCACATGAATGTAAAAACTGTGAGGTGAGTCTGTGCCCTTGCATTTTGTAAGGTTGTTTGTTTTGGAGTTTGGGTTTTGGTTTGGTTTTTTTTTTTTTGCAGCTCCTTAAAAATTCTGCTTTTTTCAACATATCCTCATTTTCCAAAGCGTTTTACAGTAAATCAAACAATATTGCGCTATGTGAATATTTATTACCACATGATTAGTTCTAAGTTTGATCAAATACACACAACCAGAGAAAACTTAATTCTCAGGTGTATAAAAATGTTTTATCTTTCCTTTTTAAATGGAAAAACATAAGAAAGACTTAGCTCATATTATCATTTGCACACTGTGTATTAGTCAAGGAAAGTGAAAAAAAAGGAAATTATCTCATAATTTAAACCACTCATTTCAAACAGTAAAGCATAATTAGAATAAAAGACAGGGATTAAAAATAAAAAGCCTAAGCAATCTAAAACTGTAATGCAAGCATAATTACTTAATTCAGAATCATTTTTTATTAAGCTAGTATGTCATTTGTGATAATAAATGAAATCCCAGGGAAGAAATTTCTTGCATTGCATTTCATATGGGTGGCGTGGTTTAGTGTGGGGTGCCCCTGCTTATGGCAGGGGGGTTGGAACTGGATGATCTTAAGGTCCTTTCCAACCCTAAATATTCTATGATTCTATGATTGTCAAAGGCGGCTGAATAAAATAACTTCTGTGTTCTTGGACACATGGAAAGCAAAAAATACCTTAATAAATGGTTAATCATATACTCATCTCACACTTTCTTTTCATGGGATTACAGAAGTTAAGGGAATATTTTCCCTCTTTATTTTTTTAATTCATCTCCTTTGCTAGTGCAGGCTTGCTTTGTACAGCATATTGTCAGATACTTTATCTTGATTCAGTAATGAAACTCCCTTTATCCCCAAGTCCATTATTTGCGCTGTGGTTCTTTCATAGCTCAGAGCTCTCACAAGCTGTCTTAACTTGTTTCCATGTTTCCTGATTTCCCAGTGGATTTGCTGTTTTGATAGGTCCAAGGATTTGCAGTGGAAAAGCTCCATTTTGTTAAGGTGAATATACAATGCTATATGACAAGCTGCTATTTAAAAACCAGCTGTGGCACACACACAGTTATCAGTTCTAAAGCTTGTGGTTTTCACACGTCACACTATGACTTTATATCTCTAGTCTCAACTGTTGTTAATATCTCATCAATAAGAAAACATGATTGCCTGGTGACAATAGGGCATCAATAGTAGTTATACACTAACTGTCCATACAAGAACATTAGCAATTGCAGCTCATTCTGTAGGTAACTGTAAAATTTGAGTTCATTGCACTGCATCAGTCAGAACTGAAATAAGTTGTTAGTAAGTGTAAGAAATGAGATAAAAATATGACAGGGAACATTATATGCCACTAAATTACTGCATTTTGGTTACTGCTTGCTGCTCTGGTTGCCCCTCTCAGATAGAACTCAGAATTCTGCAGTGTACAGAGAATAGTGGTAAGTGTGACCAAAGGAGAGTAATGGCTCCTGCCTGAGTGTTCAGCCTGGAAAAGAGATGATAGCCTGTGTTTTTAACATGGTACTGTGAAGTAAAGATAATCAAATGTGCCTGAGAAGCTCTGAACTGGCAATCAAACTGAAGGAGGTGGCCCTGGAATCATCACCAGTGGTCTCTGGAGTGAGCAGCTCAGTGTGCAGTATCAGTAGAAAAAAACAATATAGTACTAGGTAGTGCCAGGATGGGTATTAGGAAGAAGGCAGTGAGCGTCATTTTGCCTTAAAGCATCAGTGAACCCCACAAGATCATAAGATGGGATCACAGAATAAATCAGGTTGACATCTCAGATACTATGTGAAGCTTCAGCCTCCACATCTCAAGGAAGATAACAGGATCAGAGAAAGCACAAAAAAGAATGGAAGAAGCCACGTTATGAGAGACTGAAATAGCTGGGGTTCTTCATATGGAGAAGGGATAACTAAGTGGGAACGGGATCAAAGTTCATAAATTTAAACTGGTGAATAGGGGAAAGCAGAACTGCTTGTTCCCAGTAAAACCCACAACACTTGATGAAATAGCTTTAAAAATGCTAAAAGGACCAGACAGAGATGTATTCATTAATAGGCATGATAAAAATGTTCTGGGTGCTGGGGGGAACAGACCACAGAAAGTAGCCAGTCTCATGTGCTCTCCCTGGATACCGTCTCATTTTGCCACCACTGCTGCAGGCAGAGCACTGCACCAGATGGATACTGGATCTCACCATCTAGTAATTCTTGTGTTCTGGTAGTTCCCTGATCACAAATACCAGACCTGTGCATGGCTGGGTCACCTGGCAGGTGCGCTAGATTCAAATCACATATTGACTTATTATCACATTTCTCTCAGAATGATCAAATCACAAACACAAGCTTTTGCCAGAAAGATGCCAAATCCAGCATAAGGTCTGACAGCGAATAAATAATCCACTCTTGGAACATACTTGAAAAGAAAAGCAAGTTCATCTCCCATTAGAACAACCTCATGCAATCACCGTGCTCTTGAGAGGTACCTGGCTTTACCGTATTATCTAACTGCAGCTAAAGTGGTGTTTGTAAGTAAGCTGTCAAATAACAAATGACATGGAGAGACGCATAGAGCAGGAGTTTCTCAGTTCCAGTTCACAGATCACAAAACACAAGCACTCAATGACTTTGTCAGGCAGCAAGTTTAAAACAAATGAGCAGAACTGTTCTACAGTGAGACACACAAATCGTAAGACGTGTTGCAGGCACCTTGCTAAGCCTAAAGAATTCTAAGAAATTTCAGGAAAATTTATAGAGTTTGTGGCCAGAGGGCCCATTATCCATCCAGTTCATAATCTTCCTAAGTGCATGAAATTGCTAAGGAAAGGATCACTTGCACATACCTGTTTTACAGGTGGTTTTCCCAAGGTATTTACTTGGCCCTTCGTGGGAGGCAGAAACTGGAGTGAAGGAGACCCTATGGTTTGATGGTTTGACCTAGTTTATTCAAAGGTTTTAGTAATTTAATTTAAAAATACTATTTCCCTGAGATGCTGTTCTATGCAGAATGACTACAAGATTATCTGGAAGCGGAAATACCCACATATATTCAAACACACTCTAAACAACCTAGAACTGGAACTTTAGAATTGTGCAGTTCTGCAACAAATGATCTTAAACTCCATAGCTCTGAGCAGGCTCCAGAGACAGCAAGACTACAGCACAGGACTTCTGCAGACAATGGCCTGTTACTCAGGCATACACAGCCTCGGTTATTTCAAGTCCTTTCTACAGAAAACCAATGACTTTTTATTGACACATTTAGCATTCTTATATATCATGAGTCAGGACAGCAGAGGTCACATCCTGAAAAATGCAAATAAGTGGTCACATTCCACAACTTTCCTCATGTCAATGCACAAGAGTTGGCTAACAGATCTACTGAATACTAACATATGCCCACAAGATAAAGAATACAGATATTACACATGGAAGATTCATTTCTCCTGTTCCTGCACTTTTTGGACCCATCTGCAGGGAGCTTGAGCCATCACTTGTTGGGCTTACAAAATCTCTCCTTGAATCTGAGCAGGTTGAAATGATTAGAGAAAGAACAAGGCAGTATGGAATAGATAAATAGAATCATAGAATCATAGAATACTTAGGGTTGGAAGGACCTTAAGATCATCCAGTTCCATCCCCCCTGCCATGGGCAGGGACACCCCACACTAAACCATGCCATCTAAGGCTCTGTCTAACCTGGCCTTGAACACAGCCAGGCATGGAGCACTCACAACTTCCATGGGCAACCCATTCCAGTGCCTCAGCACCCTCACAGGAAAGAATTTCTTCCTTATATCCAATCTAAACCTCCCCTGT
>JBCJKH010045349.1:0-36081 GCA_039877255.1 Loriculus beryllinus | reverse complement strand
CTTTTTCTTCTTCCTCTTTCCCAGAGGCTGAACATACTTGGTTTTAATGACAAACAGCAGTTTCTCCATTGTCCCTTTTGTTAAACTTTACATCTATCCGACTATATCAGTTTCCAAGGAAATATGAGCAAGTACAGCTTGTGTTTCAATTTGTTCTCTCACCTCAGCATTTCTTCCTGGGGCACAGCAGTCACATCTTGTCTTGCTAAACTATCTACATGAAGTTCCCTGTTACCATGCAAAAGTCCACAGGTGGCCACTGTTCGGTAGGGCGCTATTAGCAGGGCAGTAAGCAGAGAACAGGTTTATAATTAGGAATTCAAGTCTTCAGAAGTGTGACACAGCTGGATCCTGTGGAAGGGTTTAGCTCAAGTTCAGCAACAAAGATAGGAAGTTTGATAGGCAGTTTATTTTTTCTTTCCCCAAAAGTGCAGCAGTGAACAGGGTCCTCTGGAAGGGCACTTTCTATACAAATGTTCAAAACAGCAGAATTTAAGTATGCTCACAACATGCTACAGCAAAGTAGGCTCACATACAGAGAGAGTGACACAAATTAAATCACAATAAACAATAGCTGTTTAATTATGATAAAATATTGCATTTAGGTTGTAGAATCAGTCTTAAATTTAATATGATTGAAAAGGTGTTTTGCATGTCTGTCCCTGTTACAGTTTTATGCTGCAAAACGAAGCAGCCCAGTTCACTGGGCTGATGCTGGGTAAGCATGTACTGGCTGTACTCACTTATGCTGAAATGGTATCAAATGGTTTTTGGTTTAGGATAATGTAATAAAGTTCTGAACTGTACTTCTCCCTGTATAATATCTACTTTACCTGATGCAACCACTGAAGTTCAGAGCTCTGCTTTGATACTAATGAGTTTTAAAGAATAGAAATGATCACATTTTACCTAAACCCAACTCTGTACCAGTAAGCCCCTTTCATGTAACACAAATGCCTTCAGTAACAAGGTACAGATACAGCCATGGTCAAATAACATCTGAAATGGTATTTCCAGGAAGACCATTTAGTTTTAAAATCACTTACTTGGGAATCAAGGTTCCTTCATAGTGTTTTTTTTAATCACCAAGGATAAGAATTAACACTGTTCATTCAAGCCTGCAAAAATACTCAGATTTTTTTCTTCATTAATTCTTCATGGAAACAGGAGCTCTAGCAGCAGTGGCAGGCAACTGTTGGGTCCTGTTGTTCCTTCAACTATGTGCTTCTGCTGAACAGCTCTTAAGTCTTTATCAAAAGCAGAAGTGAAGCAGGTGCTTGCCTGAACCACTACTGTGGGTAAGTAAGGACTGATTGATTTCAATCTGAATTTCAGTTTAATGCAACGCTTATTACCTATGACAGATTTAAGATATACTGTGGTTCTCTGACAGGGACCATGTAAGTTATTGAGTGTAGTTACAAAGTGTGTGCAGAAAGCAAGTGCCAACTTGGGTAAAATCACACATATTGAATAGTCTGTATCAATTCTGTCAACTTTCATATTAGGTATTAGGCAAAAATTAAATCATCTAAAAGAAAATTCTCTTGTAATGGCTTAAGATCACTTGAAGAAAAGACAGTCATACATCTGTACGCATAACAAAGTTTGGGATTTTTTCTATTAAGAAGCAACATACACATTACTTGCACTGAAACTCAACTCAAGTAGAAACTTGACACATGACCTTGGTTGGATAGAACTGTTCAGGGTTTAATGTGCAGCAATCAATGTGTTTCCCCTTAGCCTTCACACAGCTACCAAAATTAAGTCTAAACAAAGAACATATCTAAGTTGCTAGAATTATCTGAGGAAAACACCCTGTAAATGAACTCCAGGTGCAGCTCAGTGTGCAAGAAAACACTTGAGAGCATGAAAACAACTTTGGTTTTGTTTGTAAAGACAAAACAGAGTCTGAAGGATACTGACAGGCAATACTAAGGCTTGAGAAACAAAACCAGGATAAAGCTACAGTTGTAGTGGAGGAAAAAAAAAATAAGTCCTGAGTATTTGAAAGCATGCCAGTAGTCTGAACATCCAACCCCCTTCTGCATTTATACAGATGCTGCAGCTGAAAAGTTACCTTTCAAGTGATGATTTTTTTCTCAAATATTTGGTCACTCTAGAGATTTGAAACAGTAATTCAAATTTGAGACAAAAAGCTGCATGAAACCTAACCTGCAGACCATCACAGAAGTTTTCAGCTCTAAGCTACATGAAGGACAACTTCTGTGCTTCAGCATTAGAAGCCAAGGAAGTTCAACTTCCCTTGTTATGGCATTATTAGTATCCAGTTTGTGGGTCTGTGCAATGGGCTATGCAGCTTCACAGTTTGAGTCATATTTTGTTGCCTACTTCATGATTACTTCGTAAAAGGTTTTATGTGACAAAAGTTGAAATCATCATGCTCTCTATTTGGGTAAAAGATCTGAAATAACCAACTAAAAGTAGTTGTGCCCCAATTTGCCTGAGAAGAGAACAAACATCTTGCTTGATAACACAGTTGATCTGCCCACAAGCAGCATGAACTCGTCTTGCAAAAGATAGCCAATTTGGTGCTTCTAGGAGGTCTTTTCCCAACAAATCTATACAGAAGTTACATGCTGACACAAGTTTGGGTGCTTTTCAGGATCCAGAAAGATACTCCAGTTTGGATACAAGTGATGGCTGCAGTTCAGGTAAGCCAAATCATAAGGATGATGAGACAACATCACCCTCCCAAAGGGAAGCCGAGTGATACCATGCTGCTTTCAGGCATCTAGGCAGGCAGTCCTTTGGTATCAAGGCCACTTACTGTGGGTCTTGAGTAGTTACATCTCAACCAAAAAGCAACACTCTATGAAGCACCTAAACTGCTTAAAGTAGCTCTTTCAGCCTAACTTCTAGTGACCAACAATTTAATTATAGCTAGTTTGCTTTCAGAATCATTTACCTTCAAAAATCTAATCAACATAAGATGTTAGACATTTGGAGGTTAGAGACAGATCAGCTTTACTGTGGTGCCAGGTTTGGTTTTTTTGGGTTTGTTTTTTTCCTGTTGTAGATTTTCCTTTAGCATTACTTTTGTTCATGTATTAAAGACTTACGGATTAGCTCAAAACACAGGCACGCTTATTTGAATATTTGTTAGTCTCAACACTCTTCCTTCACTCACTAGGAAGCCTATATTAAACCCTAAGATACTTTTCAGTAGTATGCAGTAACCCATTCCAGCATTTCCCACTAGAAGGATCTTAAAAGTTACATTCTTGTTTGCAAGCTACCAAAGCTGTCCTACAAAATTCATTGGTCTCACTTGAAGTGGTCTCATTGAAAGAGAATATTTAGACACTCACTAGTCTGATCCTACAGCTCTGCCTAATGCCTTCCTACACTCTTTTGGGCTATTTTGCTATTGTCATCACCAGCTTTGAGCTTGATACAGGAAGTCTATAATTAAACATAGCTTTTGAGAAAGTCTGTAACACTGAATATGGGTGAGCATTACTGTGCAATAGCACCTGTCTATCCAACCCAACTCAGGTACACATTTATTGATTTTTAGAACAAAATAAGCTGTTCAGATCCATAGGCAAAGGTTCACCTCTGTGCCTGTGATATGAAAAGGTACTTGAAAGACAAAGGTGGCAATCAATTATCTGAGCAAGACAGATTAGCTGTGTCTAACGATTCAGAGTTAGAGTTCAGCTGTAAGATATACATATTGCACAAGGCAACCAGCTAAAGACAAGGGTTTTTCTTCCAAACAGGGTTTGAATAAGCCCATGAAAAGTCTTCCAGCTGTGATCAGCGAGAGGTACAGAGACAAACCTGCTGCAGTCACTGGAGAAACTGGCCAGCGGGAGCCAATTGCAAGAGGCTCTGAAGTGCCTTACAAAGACTGTGCAGAGAACCTCCGAGCCCGAACACCATGATTGCTGAACATGAGCCGTGGGTCAAACCTGTACCTATAGAAAGGAACAGTCTGTGTGAGTGACTGGGAGCACACAGTGACCAATTCTTCTGCAAACAGGTACTTCCAGAAAAGCTCTGGCCACATGAATAGTTGCTTTCTCAATGGTATGCAGCAGGGACAACCTCCTTACAGATGAGTTATAATGACACACAGCTTAGCAGTTGACAGTCTCCAAAGAAATAAATACTAGCTACTATAACATTCAGTATTCAGGAGATGCATCCTAACAGAAAGCTTTGCTGCCTCAAATTACAAACTTATGTAGCACAACTGTAAGGGCATTTAAAACAGTGCTTGAAAAGCTTCACTCCAAATGATTACCAACCAATTTTTGAGGTAAGAAGTGCTATTAACTTACAACAGCTGACTAATTCATACAGCTTAGGTCTTACAAAAAACAGCTTACAAAAAAATGCTCTTTGCTAAGAGCATTTCCAGGAACAACCATATCAAGTATTCAGAAAACAGCTGCCTAGGGCAACCTGCAGAGCTTTTCCTTGTTTGCAGGCAAACCTGAGGTCACTTGCCTCTGACTACTCAGCACAGCTGTAAGCTTCAGCTCTTCTAAGTCAGGAGTGGCTGACAAGATTAAAGAAGTAGTACTAATACCATCAAGTTACTTTTGGTAGATTAAATTAAAACACAGATTGAGCATTAAAAAACCCCAGAAACAGTAAGAAAGCATCTCTATTAAATGACAGTATGTTATCAGCACTATAGTAATCTAACATAAATACCCTCTATAAAAGCCTAATTTAAAAATATATAGTTATATTTAAAAGTGTTATATAAATTAACTGAATTAGTACTTACCCAGGATCAAAGATACCCGGCGTACGGCACGTTGCTCCTGAACAGGACTGCAGCATCATTAATCGATAGTTCATCTTTTCTAGGATTTCTTGATCAATTGTTTTAGCAATGTTGTTGATCTGGTGTGGATCTGCAGTCAAGTTATACACTTCCACAAACACCTGGAGAGGAAAGTTCCTGCACTGTATTAAGTCCTAAATGCTAATTAACTTTTAATCATATTATTTGGGAAGAACATTTAAGGACAGCATATTGTCTCAAATGTTTTTCTTAATGATGCTGCAGCATTCCCAAACATAAGCTGTATTTAGCTATGTGGTTAAGTGGTCAAAGACAGGAGAGTGTGTGGGTCAAGTTTAGTGGGACAAGACTATTACTGGAGAAGTTTTTACTTCCACCTGAAATACTCCTCCACTACACAGATTTTTTTTTCCTAACACATAAACAGAACCTGTCTTATGACTAAGAGCACAGCAAAAGGGCCAGCTGCCTTTTCATTACTGGATCTCAAATACACTGTTTCCTGACCATCACACCACCATTATTTCAAGTCTCATCTCATCAGGTACTTCCAGCTGTCAAACTACAACACCTGCCTTGACTGCGTATACAAACCATACTGAGTATCAGTACGCTATAACCTTCATACAAGAAAGCTTTTTTGTGTGCATATGCTTTGAGAAGGTTTTTTGTGTGCTTTGAGAAGGTTTGTCTGGAGGATTTTAGGGCAGATTTGGGTGTTTTGGTACACTAAACTTCTAAACCATTTTGTGGGACAAATATTACTCAAACTTATCTCAAGAATTCAGCTGAGGTTTTTTTCTGTGGCTAGAGTAAGAGGCCTGATTGCAGATGATGTTGATTTAAAGTGGCTGGGTTGTGTCTAACCTAGATAAAAATGCATCCAGCCAGCCTTTGGTTGCAAGCTTTCTTCTAAGCCTCACTGCAAGGTTTTAAAAGCCACATTCTTGTATCTTCCCAATACTGTTAGCCTTAATTTAGCTGACCCAGGTGAGCTCCATAACCAAAAAATGCTCCAGCCATTACTTGGGGAAAAAAAAAAAAATAGGTGCCATGTAGTGTATTATCAGATCAACTTTGGAGTCTACTTTTATGAGTAAAGTTGCAACACTCATTTGACTTCACCATAAATTGACAGAAAGTGGAAAAATGAAGGGCAGGGTCTGCTAATCAGCATCTTAGTCTCCCACACAGTCTTTCTTGCTATCTTAGCACCAAAAACAGCACATAGGATTTACTCCCCTGGTTTAAGCTGTTCATTGTAGACTAAAAGAAAGTGTTCTGTGTTGTGGCACAGTAACTGGGGATACCTGCCTTTAGCTGCAGCTCATTAGATGTGTAACCCTGTTGCCTCAAACTCAGTGTTTTCTCTGGAGCAACTGTGTGAAGAGGGGTACAAGTAAAGATCAGTCCTGTAACACACTACTGAGATTTGGAAGTGGGGACATTATGTCCCTTACATGCAAACACGATAAGGTCCAAGACCTCTCTCATAGTTGTAACTTTAACACTTATTCCACCAGACAAACAAACGAGTGTTGGAAGAGAAATGATGAGCCTGGGATTTCAGTGCTTCCAAAGGAAAAAAGTTGCAGCTGAACCTAAGAGCAGCAGAGGTAGAGTTTAACAGAAAATATTTGTCATACAGAAGACTCTGCTAAATGGAATTGGGGTAGGACAGAGAACTGAACCCAGCCCAGCCCCCCATAATGCTATTAGGTGATACAGTTTAGATTCTTGTCCCTTCCTCACCCCCTTCCTACCTCTTTTTTCCTAACCTCACCAGTTTGGGTCAAACATTCTCACCAGTAGATAAATACTTCACTGTTTATCCTGCAAGCAAGCTAGTCAGCTTTTCAGAGTACTTTATGAAAGCCTTGAGAGCAGATAAGAGTGCAGACAGTCACTTGCAACTGTGAACAGTTGTCATCTGCAAGTCAGAGAGAGACTTACCTCCCGGTCATCAAACTCACAGTACTGCAGGTCCCAGGAAGTTGACAGTGTCCTTACACAAGCATACGTATTGTTATAGGAATCTTCACACACACAGTCTGGGAAGCAGTGCTGTGAAGTAAGCAGTGAACAAAAAATTCAGAGCAGGAGAAAAAAGATGAACTAGCAATCTTCTTCCTACAGCCTGTACCAGTGCAAGCCAACTGCAGTTAGCTGAATGAACACCAGAGGCTTAGTCTAACACATGCAGGTCTCCCCTGGGGATTTTAAAGTAAAATCTCAGCTCTTCTAAATTTGAGAAACTTGTTATTAACCTCACTACAATTAAGTTTGTTTTGTCTGGGAAGGCTATGTGTATACACTGAGGAGAACATCCCAACAGGCAGTCCTAAGGACCACACCAATGGGATGCTTTACTTAAAGCAAACCCTCTTTGATTCAGGAAGTAGCTACAACTTACACATAACAGTCACAGACAACAACTGTACAACAAGATCACTGGAAGGTTAGAAAAATCACCGTGTTTTTACCACCCACTTTGCCAAGACCACACTTTCCTGTGTATTTCTCCAGCCCTGAGACACTATAGATTCCAAAGGAAAGGGTGGCTGTGTTCTGCAGGGTCACATGGACATCAGTCCCACAAGGCTGCATGTCTCCCTCCAGTTCCTAAATGCTGGCAGCACCTACAGAGCTAGCTCCTACTCACCAAGACACTGGGATCTTACTGATAGAACCAGGCTAGCCCATACAGCAAACAGGCTGAATCCAACAGTTATTTTCTGACATTAACAGATCTTGTCTTTCTTACTGTGACTCCAGGTCCTAGGCCAGGACAGGTGGGATCACTGCCATTGTACCCTTCTCCCTGGTACTCCACCAAGAAGTCTGATCTCCATGTCTCATTTTTGTCTCCTCTCTAGAACAAGAGAAACATCATAGTATCCACTGTACTGTGAAAGAGAAGGAATACTCCATGCCCACTGTTTACAAGTCAGTTTGAGTCATGATCCCTAGTTTGCGTCAGCCTTAAAATATTAGCCCAAGGTTAGAAGGAAAACAAAGATCCAACTCCAAAAATATTAGTACACCTTCTTGTGAGGGTTTAAAGCACTATCTGCAATTTATATAGAATCCTGCAGTAATATCAAATAGGAATCATATGGCCAGATACAATTATATGACAAAAAACCCTGTAGTGAGGCTGCTTGGTTTATATCATGCTATCACAATAAATGGAAAAAGACACCCTTGGCATAAGAAAAGGTAAACAGCTTTAAGAAGCAACTAAATTCTAAGCTGCTCTATTTGGAACTTCGTTTTAAAGACAGAGGAAGAGGGAAGTTTAAAGTTAGTGTACAGCACAACCAGAGGCACACACAACAGAACAATGAGTTTCACAGTTTTGATTCCAGAGTTTAAATTAGACGCCTTTTACCTGCTTTTGTCTAAAGAACAGCTTAAGGGTTGGATATAAGGTTTTAAAAGCAAAGCACTGTTTTAAATCTGGATGATCCTTCGTTTCCAAGTAAGCTGCCTTCAATTTATAGACTGAATTTAATTAAAACTAAACAGATCAACTGCAAGCAGCTTTATTTAAATAGGCTTCTGCTCACCTATGGGAAAGGTCAAGTTTACTTTATAAAGCTGCATACATTGTTTCAAAGTTCAGGGGGAAACACTAGTTCTACCAAAAATTGAGGCAAACCAAAGATTTCAGTAACAACAGTCTGCTCTTCTCCTGTGTCTGTGCTGCGAAATTCTAAGGAAAAAGGGAGGGAAGAGTACAAGGTAAAAAAAAAATATAGCCTTCAAAACAGGAATTCTTACAAATGGCAGGACTAGCCAACGTATGACACAGCTTTCTCTTACAAAGTGACCACAGAGTTGTGTGGCTTATGAAAATACATGTGCATTTCAACAAGATACCTACTTTTTTCACTAAGCTATGAACACTCCACATGAAAATGACATTGAGGGAAGAATCTTTGTTTGAGTCTACTGAAGGGAGTAGTATTCGCTTTGAAGAATAACCCCTTCAAGAATTGCTGGTTACTATCCCTGTCTCTACTTACCAGCAGCGGCAACAGTGACATCCCATCCATTTGGGTCTTATTCAAGTCATACCCTGCGATGTCCAGAATAGTGGGACCCAAATCAATATTTGCAACAAGCATCTGCAGGGGGAGGAAAACTCACTTCAGGAGACTAGAACCCAACAGATAAAATACAGAAGCCTCATTGTTACAGGTACTTGTCATTTTAGGTACACCCAAACAGTATTTAATTTTTTCTTTATAATCTAGTGGACCCTGTAACATTAGAAAGCTATGGCAAGGTCTGTGTAAAGTGAGCTTCACACTTTGCACTTTTCACTACTTTTTGTATCCTGCAATTAAATGTACTGATTGAAGCAAGAGCACACAGCTTTTTAGAATGATGCCTTTGCACCTCTGCCACTCCATGTATTTAATTTCACTTGTACATACATATATATATGCAGGAGGATAAATTATGACCTAAAGTTGATAAATGTGAAACAATATTAACTTCTTTCTTACCTTGTTTGTCTGATTTGGTTTTATCCCTGGTCCTCGAACTAGCAATGGCACTTTGATATCAAACTCATATAGCTGCCGTTTGTCTATTGGCAAAGAAAACTGGCCTATACAATAGAAAATGGAAAAGGGTAAATGGCTTCTGATTTTACCTTTGAAGAGTTTGTGTTACATAATTTTACATAATTTACAAAGTCAGAAGAGGTTCTTAACCTGAACTACACTAAAAGTGGAGGACAAGAAGAAGCACCTTCAAAGTATAAGCAGTATCTTAAAATGTACAGCTTAGATACTGCATTTTCAGTTGTACAGCATGATTCAGGCTTGAGTTTTACTGAGTAATTCTTTCATGGCAACTCTCCCTTAAAGAAGACAGGGACCCTTCCTCCATTTCTGTCCTAATTTCATGTCTACCAGGACACAGTGCTAGTGATTAATGATAAAATCCACAACCAAACAATAAAATCCCCAAACATGCCACACTGCAGCTCCAAATTGTTTCTGCAACTCAGATCAGTATTTCTCATGTCTACAGTGTTCCACAGCTGATGTTCCCACTTTTCTGGAGTGCTCCTGAGGGTGAAGTGCTACACAGTTCCTGGATCTTCTATAAATGTTCAGTAATCAGTGAGAATTTTACCAGTGTGGAAGCCATTGTCTGATGTGTAAAAGATGTATGTGTTGTCCAATTCTCCATTCAGCTCCAGTTTCTTCACTAGCTTCTCTACCAGGTCATCTACTGACAGCAGAGTTTGCCACCTATACAGAAACAAAGTAACTCATGTTAGAGCATGAAAAAAAAAAAATACATCAGAATAATTCTGACTGCAAGGCAGGGCATTTGTATTCTGTTTCACGTCAGCAGTGTATGCACTGCAAGTGGATTGTTTTGCTTGCAAATTCTGAAAACAAATTTCATAGATTACAACACTGTACTTTTGAGACTGCAAGTTAAGACAGAAACAGTCTGTGTGTCTTCAGTTCTTGCTGATTTTATTCTGTAGTGTCTGAGAATGACACCAAAATACTGATTACTTCTTATCTGGAGACAGTCAAGACCAACTCTGAAGCAACATAGTGACAGAGTCAGTTATCTCCTGCAAGGTCACTTGCTGTTATTTCCTTATATGTAGTTTTTAACATTAAAAACCAAGACTGCTGTGATTTTTTTCTATACAGAATCTTTTCTGCTTGAATACTACATCAGCTATTTTGTACTGCTCATAGAATATCAGGGTCCATTATTCCATTGTATCTAAGACCTTGAATAGCTACAAGCTATTCTTTCCTTTGTCATGGGGTTTGCTGTTGAGACAAGTGACTGCTTCTGTAAGTCAGTAATGAGCCTCCACAGACTAGCATTATGCTGAATTAGAGTTACTCATTCTTGGATCCTGTTGTCTCCAGAATTACTTTAGGATTTTGCTGCATAATTTTATCTTCATGTTTCATAAAGCAAGAGCCTGAAAATCTTGGTTTTCCATCTGCAATGTAACAAGCAAACGCCTGATAACAGCTCAAAATTGAGTTTATTGCTTAAAGTTAAGCTAATGTCTGTTCCAGAGCTTTTAAAGAAAATAAACCTACAGTCTACAGGTAAAGAAATACCCTTTCTGTTTCTTAAAAAAGGGAACGAGCTGTATCTTCACACTATTCCCCACATTCCATTTTACAAAAAAGGAGCCAAGCTCCTGCCCTGGACAGTCAGGTGTTCTCACATAAAAAGACCACAGACAGAGCCAAGGTGAATGAATCAGATTAGCTGGCAGATAAATCAATCACATTTGATGTGTGTTATGTAAGACTCTGGAGTCCAAGTGAGATAGAAGGTATGGGCATGAAAACCTGCTGTCTGCTGAAAGAGAAGCATTAGGGGCACTGAGCATAACTGGTCTTTTTAGTGATAAATGATGGCAGCATTTGGGAGCAAAATATTCCTGAAGTCAATGACAAGTTTCTTTGCAAAAAAGTAAGCAGAAGGTCAAGTCAGATGCCAGAAGACCACTACAGATGCAATTTGACATCCATGGTCAGGCTTAGTAGAACTTGTTTAAAAAAAAAAAAACCTTTTCTTTTTTAAAAGTTCTGAGCACCAATCTCAAGCAACAAAAAAATCTTACCTCTTTCTATAAGCATCATCAAGAAACTGTATTGAAGAGTTAGTCATTGGAGTCTTTGCTTGTCGGATTAACCAGTGCTTGTCCTACAGAAACAAAAAGAAAAAAGACAAAGATTAGCATAGGAGAGAAGTACCAACTTTTAAACCTTTTCTAGGCCAGTTACAGCAGAAATGTTGCTTAGTGGAAAACATTCACATGATGCCTGTTAAATAGCCATGCAATGCTATCAAACTGACCTGACCCCAACTTTCTCTTAGTTCATCTAAATATCTAAGTTGCAAGAAAAGAATATATTACAGCTCTACTATGCTCAGCCCTTAGTGAAAAGAAAGCTGTGGATGTTTTCAAAGCAGTTCAGGGAGATATTTGGGAAAGGAGCTCGGGAAGGGTCACCCAGAGATGAAAGTCTCATAGCCCAAGACAGGTCTGATGAAAATATCCAAATGAATTATTAAGCAGCATTATAAGACTAATTTTTTCATTTACTAGGTCAGAGATGACCCATTCACCACCCTCGGCCTCAGCCTGTATTTAGTTGGCCACTCCTCCCCACAGAGCCTCCTCTTATGCAGTTTCCCTCTTGTCACAAGCAAATGACTCTGAACAGGCTCAGCCTTTAGGGACGCAGAATGAAGTGACTCATGTCACCTGCAGTTTTTTCACTTCCCTGTTTTCTGTTCTTGCCTACTGAAGGAGAGTTTTGGAATGGAGACTTCATACTGTGTCAAGTTCATTTTAAATTGCTTGGATTCAGATCTCACAGTAGTTGTAAAGATTCTCTGGAGAGAGACTAAGTCTCTACGCTACATCTATCTCAGCAAGAAAACACAGCATAATCAAGAGCAAATGTAGTAGTTCTGTGTTGTTTGAGATAGGAAAAAGGAAAGACATCACAAGCCCCATCCCCAACTCTACAGAAGGCCACTAGAGAACAAAGGAGCTGGCAATACCACCTGTGCACCAGCCACCTTTCACAAGAGGTGAACTTAGGAGAGGCCCTCCTATCATGCTAGATAACTCAGGCACATAAGTCATCTAGGACAGCAGAATCCTCCTCTTCCCTGGAGTATTTTGTTCTTCCTACCTTTCTCTGAAGTTTCAAAAAACTTCAAACAGCACCTAAACACCTTTGTGGATTTCAGTACACGCTGGCTCATAGTCTGCAGTCAGTCCACTTCCCTGTCAGTACCTGTTAAGTCCCTTTCACTGGTTACACACAAAGCTGCTGCCTCCCTACACCCTGTTCCCAAAGAAATTTTAGGAGATCTTGAGACAACATGCTATGTCTTTCTGAGAGAATCTGAACACAGCTATGCTCCAATTCAGCAGGAAAAACAGTGCATGTGAGAGAAATCCCCAACACCCATATTAATCAGCTTCTCTCTCACATCAGGTTCGATAAACCAATCATCTGGGCTACCAATAGTCCTGCCTGGGAAACCAGACAGCAACCCACTCCTCAATGTAGCTCAAAGCAGAAGTTAAAGTGTGCATCACTGGACAGACTGACAACAGCTTAACTCCTGTTTTTCATGCAGATTCTGCCTAGATGGCTCCTTTTAGTACCCCTTGCTCACATACTGTGTAAGGAAGCTAGGCAACATTCACTCAGGAATCAAGACTGTACAATGCAAGATGCTCCAGCCAGCATTACAACATCAATAACTTGAGGGTCTGAGCTTACATACTTGTCTACTGCTATTGCAGGTATTGTGCCTGACCTAGAGAACAGTGAAGCTCAAAGAAGAGTTAGGCTTCAAGACCACAACACTGCCGATTCCAGAAACACACTGTTAATGATTGTAGCTATTGTGTCTGGGAAGAAGGATAGTGGCTAGTCTGTTCCTGTTGGGAAATCCAGTAAAACTGCTGCATCCACAGACACTAGCTGCCAAATATTAAGTAAGTCTGTCATCTTGCTTTGTATTACATAGGCACATACAGATATTTAGCTCCACATCAGAGAGCTTCACACTGCTGACTTTGCAGCTAGTCAAGTTATTTCTGGCTCACTATTTTAAAAGCATTTGACTTTACAGCGATAGAGTCCAAGACAAAGTTAGGGATCCTTTTATGGAGGAAAGGAGTCTGACCCCACTCCCTAGTTCGAAACTTAACAGGTTGGGCTAAAGTATTTGTTAGTGCCTGCAGCCTTTTCCTTCCACCTCTCATGTTCTCGTATCACACTGATAAGCACATGGTCATTTTGCAATCTACAATCCTCAGCTACAAACAAGTTTCACCCTGTACTACTTAGTCATAGTGACCTTACAAGAGGTATCACTGGGCACCAGATAGGCAGTCAGGCAATGTTATGTCTTAGTCTTAAGGTTAGGAGCAAATCAATTGAACACCAAGTTCTGTATGTTAAACAAACTGAATCAAACCCACGAAAGTTCTGCAAGTTAAATATCTCACCAGATTAACTGTTTGCGCTTTCAGTTATTGGCACAGTAAGTCACAGTGGATTAGTCCGAGCTAAATCCTATTTGGCCAACTTTACTGACAGTGGAAAGTATTGCCCTGTCACAAGGATGCCTGTAAATTTGTAACATTAGGCTCAGCAATTCTGGTTACAGGTTATTTCAATAAATTTAAGGGAAGTTTGCAAAGTCCTTAGTGACCCTGGGACCTGTGGCTCATGATTTTGTGGAGTCCAATATGCTTGTCACCCGGGGCAGCTCTGCCATGAGCTCAAGTAACGGACCACGCATCCATACAGCAGAGTGATACAGGAATACAAGGCTCGCACCTGAGCCTTTGTGTAGCATGCTACCTATGCATTCTCCTGAACATACCGAGAGCAATGACAGAACATTCTAAGACCATCCAAAAAGCCTGGAAATTGGACAAGGAATTAATTTTTCTATTTATTAATTGTAACTTCATTGCACTGCCTTATTTTTGCCACTACATTTTTTTTATTTACATGATATTGGTAGGCAAATATCTGTCACAACAAACATATCTTACTCTGACTGGCTGATTAACATAACCAACCAACAGTCACAATATTAGCCTGAATAGGCTTAACATGCAAGTCTCTGCTCTCACAAGTAGAATAACCTATATGCAGATTCTATCTTACCTTGCCGTGAATATTAAAATTGCTGTTTCTTGGTGCACTGACATTCTGAAAGCTCTTTGTATACTGTGGAGCAGCTGTCCAAGGGGAGTGAGGCGCTGGGGTTGAGATCATCATAAAGAAAGGCTCAAAATTTGATTTATACTCCAAGAAGTCCAATGACATGTTGGCCTGTGAAGAGTTTTGTTGGAGAAGAGAAGTCATACATCCAAAAGCAAATAGCAAGTATCTAAAAAATCTGTACTGAGAACATTTAAACTATTTCAGCAACTTATTGGTTGCTCATCTCCAAATATTCAAACCAGCAGCTTGTGATAAAAAAAATCCCAAGTGTTCATGTTAAGCAGATTTTTTTGTCCCACATCTCTGAACAGCTTTCTACTTTAAACTCAAAAGTTTGTGCTATTCCAAGTATTAACAAAACCCACCTAAACTTGGCTGTCAAGTACAACTGGAGCTTTCCTTCACACACTGAGTCTCTCAGATGCCATCCCCTGCCTGACAGATCCCAATTTAGCAGTTTAATTTCTCTTCAGAAATAGAAATGGTTCTGAAAAATAAGAACCCTCCAGCCCCACTGCCTATAGTATATGCTCTTTCTGTAGCAATCTCCTTATCTATAAGGGGTGCCACATTTCTGCTGGTGAAGCCAGAAGCTCTAGGTAAGGACGGTACCAAACTCCACTCACTTGCACCACCTCAGTGCACTTTCATTTTCATTTCAGTCTGTACACTTTCAATCAGCGAGTTCCACTCACAATCCACAGATTGAGAGTTTCATACTGGCCTTCCCTTGGTCAACCTTTGAAATTACAGCTTCAAAGGTATTAGTTGCAGGTGAGCTCTTCACCCTTCAAATCTTGCAACATTTTCCTTTCCTGCCCAATTAGTACACCCCATTGTGGATATTCTTTTCTGTCTGTAGAAGAAACTATACATTGAGAATTCCCTCTTCTTCCTTCCTCCTAACTCAAGCATCCAAGCAAGTTAAATAACAACAGAGTTAATGAAGGATAAGACCTGTGTAAACTTTGAAAATCTGGTTCAGAAACCAGTATGATAAAAGTACACTCCTAGAGATGGTCAACTTAGATGTTGATAAAAGCTTAAACTGCAACATGTTAGGACTGCAGGAGACAGATCCAGGTGCTCAGATGCCTAGTACCAGACTTAAGTACCAAGATGTGTCAGGACAAAGTTTGTGCATCATATCAAGCAACCCAGAAACTTTGCATAAGCAACTGAACAACACATTGAAGGAATTAAACTCAAACATGAGCTCTCAAATGCTGAATGCATTTCATACTTGACAGCTATAGGCACAAAGTAGAACGGAATACACTGAATAACATAATTCACTGCTCTGTCTTGTGTTAACACACCACAAGTAAGAGGTTTATGCAGCAATGACCTGTTAGTCAAAATGCTTATGAGCTGCTGAAGGATCAAAAAAGCCCAGTGCAATGCCAGTAATGGGATAGCCTCACTTCTGGCTTATCAATTCCAATCTAGCTTTAGACAGTGTAAATCTATATTTAATCAGACAGCTGTTGAGTACCCTGAGAAACATCCATCAGTTCTGTTCCCAGTAAGCAGCTATCTCTGTTCAAGAGCCGACTGCAATGAAACTCATTAGGGTCTCAGTGGTAGACTACAAACATGAGGAGACTTCTCAGAAAGGACTTTCCCAAGCGCTGCATGCCAGCTCCCAGCACTACCAACTCCTACACTGTAACAGTGTGTCATACTGAAGCTGAAGCTGGGCAGGGAGGGGGAACACTCCCACTCCCTACTTCTGTCTCCCAAATTTCCAAGCTAATAGTACTCACTGAACAGGGCCCCAGAAGAGCTAAAGTAACTTGAGCTTTCCTTTATGCATCTGATGTCTTTGTTACCTCTCTTTACCTTAAGAGGGTGAAGAGGATAAACACTCCCCTGGTCAACTACAGATTTTGCATGGTCCATATACTGCCCTCTCACACCATGGAGGATCAACTAGCCTTTGATATCTCCAATTTATCAGTTTGATGTAATTAGATACTACAAGATACTAACACATCATACTAAGAAACAAAACATGCTGTAACCTTATTTTTACATGCTTAAACTTCACACAAAGCTTGGCCCAGTTTACCTGTTACAGAATGTATCAGAATGAGACACAGCCTTCAGTGAAGTAGTTTAAGTCATTGCCTACATGCATCCCATGTATTTATGAACTCATCAAGCCTAACAAATGAGCATCCCACCCTTCCCTGAGCCCCCAGCATGAGGCATTATCTGGTCACAAGCACCTTCTGTAACACAGAAGTTGCAAAGTTTCTTACCAGTACATCTGTCAGGTAATCCACACTGTAGTTTTCACCATGCCTTCGTGCTTTGCCATTTACTGAAAGAGTATAGTTGTAGTACTTTGAATTCTTCTCCTGTGGAAACGTAATGGGCATGTTTATACAAAGTAACAGACACACTGATTACTTGAAATAACCAAAATGAGCTGTTAGCAAGCATTTCTCAAATAGGTTATAAACACTTGTCATAAGGATACCAACAAGAATTCTCAGAGCTGGTTTTTAGCAGCAAAGCCTATTTGAGTGCTGCCTTACTGTGCTGTGGGTTTACAAGCTAGGCTTTCCCCGAGGCACCTTAGCAGGAGTAGCCTTTGTGAAAGTCAAGAATGCAATATGCAACAGAGGAAAAAAAGGAAGGAAATTTGCATTAAATTTTTAGATGCTCTTTGCCTGCTCTCTGATCACCAGCAAAGTTCAAACATGAGTTGAATTACAAAGAAACCAAAATTAGGTATTTTAAACAACAGAATAGTCACATACCAAAGCATACCAAAAACTCCATCCAGGAGGGACATGACCTACTCCTCCTGCATCCTCTGCTCCATACTGAAAAGAAACAGACCATGACTCACAGTTTCAGTTATGAAGAATAAAAAGCTAGAAATCATGTTTCATATTCATGTGCTTTATTCAACACTAGTCAGAAAGCGCATTCAGTTTCAGCATGGAAAAAAACAAAATATATATGCATATAAAAGCATGTAGCCTGCTAAAGAAACCAGGATTAAATAACTACAGAGACAGTAACTGAAAGCTTGGCATTCACCAATAAAATTTAGATTTTATTTCCTGTTCTACTCTGCACATTAAAACATACAGAAATCCTGGAGTACATCATCAGGCAATGAGAGGTGATCAAAAACACACATGGACAAGATTCTCTAAGACTTTGTAATAACAATTCACAAGATATTAAAGAAAATTTTGCATAGACTGACAGCTTCACCATCCTTCCCCAAAAGGGGGGTAGGAACTTTAAACCTCTTGCCACCTCAAATAAACTGCAACAACTAGCTTTTAAGCCACCAAAAAAGGGAAAGTAGCTGCTGCATCAGTGCCAAACTCAAGACAGAGGCTGCCTCAGGGCAACACAATGGGTTTCCTCAGGGCTGCCCTCTCCCTTCTACACAGCTTGCTTATCTGCAGGGACAGGAGACTACACAGTCAAGGGATGCTAAGAGGAAGCCAGAGAAAAGTTTCCCCTTCCCTCACTGCCTCAGTAACACCAGCAGGAACAAATCAGTGCCTGGCTATAAAAAATCATGTTCCATCCTATTACACCACCAACATTTTCCAGCAAGCGATGCAAGGAAAATAATACTGTAAAGAACCTGTAACTCATCTAGTTTGAAATAAATACAATTGCAGCACGCAAAAGGAATACTTGATCTTAGAGCTTTCAGCACTGAAATTTACATCTTACCATAAACCACTGCAAACCACAGCTTAGTCAAAACCAGGAAAAAGGACTCCAACAAACCCAAACACAAAGGACACACATACAAGTGATTCAATAATAGTGTTGGGTCACCTCTGTAAAGAGCTTTGATAATATCTGTTCTCCCAGTGAACTTGCCTTAGTGGACATTTAACATTTAAAATGCCACAATAAGTGCTAAAAAGAAAACAGTCCTATGATTCAAGGTGATACATCAGTCAGGAATATTAAGACAAATGTACTTTTTTCTTTAATGTTCTAACATTGTGCCTGGTCTGGTTCTGCCCTGATGGTCTCTCTCAATACTGCACACCAACCATGTATCCATTTCCCCCAGTCATTAAAATAATAGTCTCTGAAAATCAACACATCTGAACACATTAAAAGAAGTCTAGATTCTGTCACCCTTTTAAAATCAACTTTTAAAAACATTCAGGCACTTACAGGACCTGATTTTAACCAAGTTAAAGATCTTTACATCGTATTCATGCCTCCTCAGCAAAGAGAGCTATTCATCCAACTATACCACTTTAAATGTTTTGGGGATCTGCATTCAGCTACATATATATAAACCATATGAAGTTTTAAAGGTGGACAATAGAAATTAACTGATTCACAGTATAAAAAAAGCAAGCACAAAAAATACCTCATTCAAATACTTTCCAGCAAAGAATGTTTGATAGCCACACATAGTTTTGAGCAGAGCTGGGAAAGTATATGGCTCCTGAATCTTCTGCCATAACTTGCTGCTACAGTTTCCTTCTAGAGTGTTGTTGACAACATGATGATTATGTGGGTATTTTCCTGTTAAAATGCTAGCCCGACTGGGACAGCAGAGTGCACTGGGAACGTACTGGAAAGACAGGATGAAGTAAAACAAGATTAACATTGTAAAACAATTTTTCCCTCAAAATTTCTAGCTTTGAAATAACAGCTAATAGGCTGATCAAAACGCTCACCACCATTAAAGCACTTTTTTTTCTGGACACACAAGTATTTTCTGGACATCTCAAGTATTTTCACTAGTGAAAAATTGAACACTAAGCTGTTTTCAGGTTTCTGCAGCATATGCCCTTCAATCCCCCTCTCCTGATTAGATGTGGTTCTTATACAGTAGCAAGTATCCATTAAAATACTGATGGCCGGTTTATGCACTCCATTATTTTAGCCATGGAAATACATTAGAATATGAAGAGTGTAGTGGGTTTTCAGCATGCATGAAGCTTAACGTTTCAAGTAGCTTCTTCTAATGCTTCTCAGTAATAAAAATACTCTGATTACTCAGTTTTCCTTTACAGCTTCAGGAAGTCAACAAAGTACTTTTAGGAAGTGAAACTCTCCCTCTCAGTTTCCGAACACGACCTTGAACTAGATTAATTTTGAGGCCTAAAGTAGTTAGAGATTCAACTTAAAAAACCCACTGGCATACTTACAGGCTTCATAAAACTGTTACCAGATTTGAGGCCTCAGATGACCTAAGATACAAACTATATAAATGCACACACACCTCAGAAGTTCAAAGAGCACTTACTGCATTTAGGAATGTCATTCCCATCTGCGCAATGAGTGCATTAGTCTTCTTCAGGGGGGTCTAGAAGAAAGGTACCAAAAGGAAATCAGCTAAAAACACAAGGATGCTAAGTAAAGTAAGGCTCCTAAGGCAGACATACCCGAAGCAAGGCCCATCACCACAGTTTCCAGACACTGGCCAGGCGATCCATGCAGTGCCTTTTTGCTGGGGCCTCATCTGGTCCCAGCAGTTACACAACTCAGCCTTTGCCGAGGCACAGGGAGTTATCGGGACTACCTGCAGCTGTAGAGGCTGCGCTAGAGAAACCAGAGCCCCTCCTGCTTCCCAGAGCCGCTTGGCTCTCCACGGAAGCCCACCGTGACGCTCTCTTACCGGGGAAACTCGGCTTGAGACTGCGGACGGAGACCCTGACCCCGGCTGCAGGGTGGGCCGTGACTGCGCCGCTCGTCCCCCCCGGGCCCAGGCCGCCACTCTTCAGCGGCGGGAGCGACCCGTTCCTCGCACCAGGCCCTCTCTATGCCCTGACGGTACCCCCTGCCCACAGCTAGACTAGGCAACCTCAGCGGGCGAGCACACCCTCAGCGAGGGCAAGGCGGCCCGCAACGCGCCCACCGGCCCCCACGCACAGCCATGCGCCCACCCCCCCCCCCCAAGGACGGGCCGACGGAGAAGAGCCGCGAGGTTACCATTCCGCCCAGGCAGACGTCCTGGTCGTCGGTGAGGATGAGCACCACGTTGGGCCTGCGCACCTGCCGGGTGGCCCCCGCCGGGCTCAGCATCAGCAGCACAGCCACAGCCAGCCCGCGGACCACCGCGGCAGGGGACATGGCGCAGCAGCAGATACGCACAGACGGACGCACAGACGGACGCACAGAGGACAAGAGGAACCGGCACCGCTCGACCCCACGAAGAGCCGGGACCGAAAGCGAGCCCCCGAAGAACAGAGCGCGGGCCGCCCCGCCCCGGCATATGACCCGGGAGCGCGGCGGGGGGAGGTGTCACGTGGCCCGGGCGGCAGCCGCGGCGGACACCAGTCCCGCCTGCTCCCCGCCTCCTCCTGGTCCCGCCCCCTCCGGCGTGGCCCCGCCCCCTGGGAAGCCGTTGCCATGGGAGCGGGGGCAGTCCCTCTCGCCGCTCTCCCTCAGCGCGGCCCCGCTCTGCTCTGCTCTGCTCTGCTCCGAGAGGGGTCTTTTTTAGCTGTAAAACACTGTTTTAGTGCAGAATTCCTGACGTTAGTTACCCGAGGCCGCAAAGCTGGCCCCATCGGTCTGGCCCGCCTGGTTGCCATGCCCTTCGTGTGTCCCGCACAGTTGGCTTGTAGGGAAATGTTTCATCAATGCTGAGGAAGAACAGAAAGCAGACGACAAGGAGCATGGTGGGGGCGCGGGCAGCGCTGGGCTCTGCAGACACCGTGAAGCCGGGAGCAGGAGCGGTGTTGCCGTGCGTTGAGGCGGGCTCGGGGAGGGAGCTGAGCGGCGTTACCGTGGGATGAGCGCCGCGCACAGGCTGCGGGCACAGCAAAGTGTGGCGGAGACACAGCTCCTCCAGGCAACCAACCTGACGCTCATGTTGTGTTATGGTGACTTACAGCTGCACAACCGCAGTCTTACTGAAGCTATATTAACAGAACCAGGCCGCCACTCGGGGCTGCCCCGCGCACCGCCGACGGAGCAAAGGCAGGACAGCCGGCAGGACTGGGGTGGCCTTTGCGGCAGCCGCACCGCGTCGAGGACCGTGCCCGGCGGCGACCGAGGTGAAGAACAGCCGCTGTGAGGGGAGGCACCACCGCCCGCCCCGCCCCGTCCCTCAGCAGGTGCAACACCTCCCCGCCGCCGGCCGCTACCACAGTGCGCGGTACGTAGGGAGGGAACCGAGCTGCGAGCGGCGCTCTTGCCCCTAGGGGAGCGTCCTGTCGGCCTGGGTTCTCCCGCTCTTCCCGCCGCCCGCCCTCCCTCCCGCATCCCGCTGTGGAACAGGCCCAGCCGAACCCGGAACTCGGCGCTGCCGGCGGTGCGGAAGATGGAGGCGGGTGAGTCCGGTCCGGGCGGCAGGGCGGGCAGCAGCGCTGACAGCCTGGCCGAAGAGGAAGAGGGGGATGAGGACGAGGAAGGTGCTGGCAGCGGTCGGTCCAGCCGCACCTCGTCGCTGGTGAGCGGGCTGCTCACCGAGCTGTACAGCGCCGCCGAGGCGGCCGGACCCTCTGCGGGCAGCGCCCGCTCCAGCGTCCTGCAGGAGCTGCAGCAGCGGCCGAGCCAGGTCAAGTACCTACGGCTGAAAGGTACAGCCTGCCCCTCGCTCTGCACGGGCTGGCAGCTGCCTCTGTTGTCCCGCTTCCCTCTTCTGCCTGCAAGCGAGTCCTGCTGTAGTCCTGGGAATAGCCTTGTCTCTCCTGCCTCCGTGTCTATGCACACGTGTCTGTATGTATGTATCGTCCTTTACTTGTCGTAGTAGCCTTTATGTATGGCAGTGTCTCCTAGAAGCTTCCGGTGCACAGTTAGCTGGTATCTCCTTCAAACCAAGACTTCGTGTGCTGTGCCCTCCCTCCTTCATTTTAGGCACCACCGTAGCGAAAATGGAGTCACCTGCTACTAGAGTTTCTGTGTCATTGAATAAGCTTTTGTGCTTCTTTAAATTCAGTGCTATTCCTCACTTACAGTAATGAGTCAGTGGCCAGTTTCCTTTTCCCTTTTTCTTTTCCTTCCACGCATCCTCTGTCATAAGAGGTAGTTGCTTTTTCAAGTCCTTTAGTAAACCTAAACTAACCCTGGCAATCGTAAACCTTATTTATAGGTTTACAAAACCTGTAAACGTTATTTATAGGTGTGGCTTCCAGGAAAGAAAAGTAAGTAATAAAACCATGTAAATGCTATAGTCAGTTGACTAAAATCTAAATGAAAAGAATTCATCACAGAATTCTTATGAAAGCAAAGTACTCACAACACCACACGTTTGTGCAAGAATGAGCTTGCAGTCCCAAGTCGATCTGATGAGGAGAGCTGCGTAAAGGCCTCTTTTCTCTTGGTGTTAAATCATTCTTGGGTTTGATTAGGGGGAAAGAAAAAGGCAAGAGGTGAATAAACGTGCCTGTTTTCCAGACCTGTACAAACAACTTTCCACTTCCGTGTTTGGCTTCTTAGTGAGGTGATACGCCATCTGATATTGCAGGATGTAGCTCAAGTTGTTCACCGCATCCTGTGACGATCTAGGATTCCACAGGAAATTTGCTTGTTCAGGAATATATTTTGTAATTTGCCACAGTTAATTGTTTTTACAGGGACAGCTCAATGACAGGAGAGCAAAAGAACAAAATTCAACTCGCTACTTCCTGCAAGTCAGTAGGAATAAAACTTGATATTTTTTTCCCTCTCAAAATCTGGATGTGCTTTTAAATCACCTTTGCCTGGTGTGATTGGGAGTTCCATCTGAGCAGCAGGTTCTGAAACAGGGTAGTGCCTCTGAAGTACACGACTATTTTACCAGTGGTTCCTTTCCCTTGCAGTCATGCCTTGTTGTTCACGATGACATGATTGATTTGAGCCTAATTTGTCCTTTTCTTTAAGCTTTCCAGATTTATTGAAAGGGTTTTGCTGTACAAGCTGAACTGTTTACTATCCCACTAATAGTATTTTTTCTGGGTGCGTGAATGTTTTTCTCATTGGATCAGGTTACCAAAGTATGGATTTTTTTTATTGATTTTTCTTCCAGCATCAGGAGGGGCACGGTTGGATTGAAAGTGATAGGATTTGAATGCTTAGCCGCAGGGAACAGACAGCTGTTCAGATGTACCCAGGGAAGAGCTGAAAAGATCTGAGTGTGATAGGCGAGACCCAAGCTTTTCCTGGTGGGGGGTGCCTCTGAAAATGGAGCCGAGGACTTAAAAAAATAATGGACTTAAGACATTTTCCCAGCAACTCTGTTTTGTCCTGGATCTGCAGCTCACGACATGGGGACAGCAGGAATATTAGACGTCAGCCCAGACATGTTTGTGAACTAAGGGAGTCTGGTGGCAGAGTGACTGACCGGGGGAAATAGTTGAGGCCGTGACTGAAGCCACCTGCTTTGCGTTTTAGTGGAGTTTCCTACTTGGAGCTCATCCTGCAGTTGCATTTCTAGCTTTTTGGGCACCTTCTTGAGTGTATTCCCTTGTCCGTTGCTATTTGTTTGCTCTTCATGTATACTTTACCCAGGCAGCTTCTGGAAGGTACTGTGTTTAAAGCCCTTGGTGGCACTGCTGTAGGTATATTATGGCTACATCTGTCACAATGTTTCTAATTTATAACAGTATAATTATTAAGATTCATACACTGTGAAGCCAGTTAAGGTGCTGTAGTTTAAAGACTTTGGCTCAGATTTGTAAAATATGTGTAGTTTGGAATTATCATAGTCTGTAGAACTTGTGATTTATAGCAAGTTTGTATAAGTAAATGTCCATGGGGCAAGTCCCTTTGCATGCCAACTACAGGAAAGTGAATGTTTTGGCCTGTACTGAAGTTATTTTCTCTGCTTATTGGCAGATGTTGATGAATTAACAACTATAAAACGAGAACTGAGCTACAGAATTTCTGTTCAGTCGGCAAGGTTGCTTTGTCTTCTGAAGCAGAAAGACAGGCTTGTACATCAAGTCCAGAAGAACTGTGATATCGTCACAGCTTGTTTACAGGCAGTTTCGCAGAAGCGATGTAAGTACTTTCTCTGTATGTGTATACTAGTGTAAGTAGTTTATTTCATTAACCTGGGCAGTATTTCAATTAAGCCTTTGCGCTTGATTTGAAGTTGAGAGGCCAGGCTATGCAGTTCCTTAGATACGACCAGCTTCCAGTGGTGTCGGTGACTCCTGGGAACAGGTAAAGTTCAACTAGCTCAACCAGGTGTGCTGCTGTGGCCTCAGCTTGTATATTGGTGTGGCACCCTTACTGTAGGTTGGCTGCCAGGCTTTTTTCACCTTTAATTCACAGAAAGTCCAAGCTGAATTTTTTGGTGTGTGTGCTGTGTCTGACTGTGTGCTTTCACATGGTTAAAAGGGAGGTGCTAGCAGGGAATTCTTGCTGGAAACTGTACACAGCATATGCAATTGTCTTCCTAGAGCATTGTTAGTACTGTGTAACTCCTTTTAATTGAGTTGATTCAAGATAACAAGTATTAGTAAAAACAACTCTACTTCTTTCGAAAGTCTTTATCAGCACCTGTGTTTTTGGAGTTTCAGAGGGGGTGCATAGGGAAGAAGAGAAATGTTACTCATTAATTGTTTAAGCTTTTCTTTCAGTACAGTGAAACCTTTTTATTTGACTTGGCAAAGTGCTTTTGTTAGTTCTGCCAAAGTGAAACTGCATGTAATGTCGTATGTAAAAATAAATAGAAATTATACCTTTAGAAAGGACATGAAAGTAACCTAATGTTCCCTGTCTTGTTCTTTCATTAACATGCAGCGTGACAGGTACAGAAATATTCAGGTACAGTAAATAAAGCATGGTCTTTTCACAAAAATGATTGTAGGAGCTTTGAGGTGCATGTAAAAATTTAATAAAAGAATCTCACAGTAGTGGCATGTGCTAAAGTAGTTTAGTGAAGGGTTTGTCTGTTATTGTGAAACTTAATTTTAAAGCCTTTAAAAGTGTTCCTTTGTTTAACTTGTCATGAAAGTTCTTGCCTGTTGTGCGCTGTGTAGACATCTTTCTTCTTCTCACCTACATTTTTTTTCCTTCTCAACTTCAGGTTGATAACTGAGTCCTCGGTGCCATGAACACTTAAGCCTACATTTTAGTCCTCTTTTAAATGAGACTACTTGAATTTTGCTTGCGTTTAAGTATTTAGAGGATTTGACTAGAAATTCTGTATTTCTGAGCATCCTAACCTTGTTTGTTAGGTAAAAAACTATTGACTGAAAGGGATATAGGATTTAATCTTAAATATGAATGTGTTTCCACAAATTTCAGGTACTGGTTTACACACACATTAATGGGGCATTTTTTTTAAAATCTGCTAATAACAACTGAGATAGTTGAAGTTTTAAAGATATGCAGTTTATTGCTTAATAGCCATGCATGTGCATGCAGAATTTTGAAGACCATGTGCAGGTATATATTATAGAATCATAGAGTAGTTAGGGTTGGAAAGGACTTTAAGATCATGTAGTTCGAACCCCCCTGCCATGGGCAGTGACACCACACGTATATTGCATTTCTTTAAGTGACGTATTTTTATTAATACAGCATATTGGCTGATGTTAATTTTAATCTTACATTAATCTGGATTTTCAGAAATACATCCACTATATCAAAAACTTAGTTATTTCTTGCAGTTTCTGCAGAGAGTGGTAGAAATGGGTGCACGGGAGAAGGTGATTGCTTTGAGTAGCTTGAGGAGTAGAGCTGCTGAGTATGTAGTGAAATCCTAAAGTCTCAGCAAAGCTGTTATGCTAACAGTGGAAATATCTGTTTTCTCCTCTATTAACTATCAAAAAGAACAGGCAATATGATGGAACATTAAAAAATGCACCCTCCCCCTTTGCCCCAAAATGTAAGAGAGTGTTTCTGCTCACTAAAGCGCTTGGAAATTAGAATTTCTATAGGCTATCCTCTCATTTTAAATATTCAAAACATTATTATTAATATATAGTTTTCTCATTGTTCCAGTTTTTTCTGATGAAAGCATATACTTGCAATATAATGTTACGTGCCATAAAGCTTTATTACATGCTTTCAAGTACAGCATTAACATTATGATATCCTGTAATACTAAAATCTTTATCAAGTAAGTACGGAAGAATTGTTAAAATGTTTTTCCTTTTGAAGTATGTTTTTTATTTTTAGTGGTAAATTAAAATTTCATGGAGTTACATTATCATTTTAACATTTCAACATATAAGTGATTCTTCACCTGATACACATATATATATAGTTTCATGGTACGTTTATATACTCGTGTCACACAGGGAGTTTATTTTCCCTGCATATAGTGAAATCTCTGTGTAGAGGTAGCATTCTAGTTTTAAGTTAACCTTCAGTTTGCATTCAGGTGTTTGGGTGCTATTTTTAAGCAATCTCTGTAGACCATTGCAAGCAAATACTGTTTCAGGAAAAGACAGAAATTGTCTTGATATTTAACTCTGGCTTTGTCAGATTCTTTTTGAATACTGCATGACAAATTCACTGTTAGTGGTAACTTCAGTTAGTTAGGAAATTACAGGGCTGATAAATTCCCTTACTTTCTGGTAAGGTGTGTATTATGCTGTTTTAGTCTGCTTCTAAAGGGGTAAAACCAGGTACTGTTTAAAAAACTATGCTTAAAACTGTTTTCAGTATCTGCAAGTTCAGTGTCTGCGGGTTTTGCAGACCGCAGAGGGAGCCATCCACGAACCAGTATTTAGCCTGTGCTGGTTCTTGGTCTCTCTTCAGTGCACAGAGGAGTGGCCCCCTGCCAACTTAGGAAGTCCATGGCTGGCTTGTGTGTCAGGGCTACTGATACCCATCAGAACCTGCAGCATTTGAACTCTTGAATAGAGTAAATGTGGAGGAACAAACTGTTGCAAAGAATAACTGAATCACTATTTTTCTCATTGTGCTGTTAACCCTTATCCCTAGGAGGTGATGTATATTTTGCATACAAATAGGTATTGCCATCGAAAACAAAATTCACTGCAGGGTGAAATGCATTCTGGTCAGAAGCATGAATGGCTGGGGCTCTGCTGCAGGAGGATAAGCTGTTCTGCTGGGTACATGCTAAAAGCAGTATACTGTGCTGTACTTTGTAAGATGATCAACCAGTTTCACTTTAGTAACACTTTTAAACATATAGTACTCTGGTGAAGAAAAGCAGTAAGAAAGAAATCATAGTGTCAGCCTGATGGCAAATACGGTTTGTAGGTGCGCATTTCTCTTACTCTTTTGATTTTGACTTATTTATAGTAACAAGATGCAGACTTGTTCTGTAGCATTGTGAACTATTTCAAATCTATTCTAGAAAGCAGAGTACTTTATGTACTTTGAGAAGAGCAGAATTCAGTAAAAAATAAGGTCTTGCAGCTATCATCTAAAGAATATGCAAAAGGCATCTCATTCTTTTCTCTCTTCCTGTATTTTATATAGTGACAGCTTGCTTATGTTACTAAAAGTATTTTGACTGCTCATATTGCAAGCTAGAAGTTCCTTGAATCATGAGTTTTGATTGCCTGTCATTTTAATAATAAATAAAAAAAAGGCATGTATTATCTATAAACTATTTCTAAGTAAAATAATCCAGCTCAATTGTAACTCAGTCTGGGTAGAGGCAATCAGGAATGCTTAGCTCTGATTCAGTATAAAATAAGATAAAGTTATATTAACAGAAAGTTCATAATATTCTCTTGTATTCTTAGTGGAAAAATAATTTTAGTAGAAAATCGCACAGAGATCATTAATTTGGTGCTGTGTAGCTGTGATGCTATGTGCCTGTAATGGTACATAGTAATGTACATGTTAATGGGTCTTGTGCTGTGTTCAGAGAGATTCTCAGTATTTTCTTTCATAAGAATAGAGAAATTATGATTCTTGCTTAGAAACTACGATTAAAGATAAGTATTATTCTGCTATTTCAGCATTGCCTCCTGTATAGAATTCTCTAAGATAATAATGAACGTTATTAGCTCGCTAGTTTTCCTTTCTTCTGGTTTCATTTAACGCAGAGCCAGTAGAGGGAGACAGACTTGTATTTCGTGCAGAGAGAGAGGTGTACCTGGTTTCATAGACAGATGGCTGTCATATCACTTCCTTAAACGTGAAGGGAAGTGCTTTACAAATGTGGTCAGGCAATAACTGGATGGAAAGATTTCGATTCAGGCTGCCAAGTGTTGTTTGCAAAGGAAGTATTAGGTACCATGTGTGAGGTAGTTAAAAAATGATGATAAATGGCTTCTTAATTATAACTAAGATCATTAATTCCTACATGGTTGTGGAGGTTGTTTAGAAGCCCTTGACAGAGTAAGCTGAAGCTAAGCATTTTAGCTGCAGTCCAACTGGAGAAATTCAGAGTTTTATGTATATTCTTATTAGCAGTACTTGTGTTCTGATTGAATCTTAACTGGATAGAGAGCTTTCTTTGCTAAGAAAGGTTGGACCAGATGGTTCTTCAAGTTCCTTCCAACCTGGTAATATGTGGTTGTCAGTCTGGATCAGATGCCTTGTAAAAGGGAGAAACACTTGTAATAATTCATGCAGGTCAAATTATGTATGTGGCTTACGTGTCCCACTAACTTCCCAGTAGTTTGATCTACTCTTGGAGTTATATAAACGTGGAACATCTCAATCTGGAACATCTTTAATCTGGAACATCTCAATTACTCTGGCTTGCTTTTTCTTTATTTGTAAACAATTGAGTTACTTTAATCTGGGACATCTCAATTGCTCTGGCTTACTTTTTCTTTTTTTATGAACAATTGAGTTACTCTGTGACTCCACTACTGTGGCAATTCTGGCACTTCCCCCCATCTCCATTGGTTTAAATTCGGGGCCAAATTTTACATTTGTATTTGCTTGTCATGTTCCTCACTTTAACATCTGAAATATGTTTCAGAGGAGGATGTCTGTATTGAAAATAAAAGGTATTAATGTCTGCAATTTCCAGTATTGCATTTGCAACTGAGGCTATCACATACTTGTTCTTTTCATCTCCAACTCTAATTTAGATTTTCAAGTGGATGTGAAACAGGTCATTCATTTAGAAAACCATGTCTCATTTTCAAGGTGTTAGTCTAATACATTTTAAATTTAACTAAGGAGCTTTGATGTTTAAAGCCAGATCAGTCTGTTTCAGTAACTTTTTATAGCGATAACTATTAAATTGATCTACCAAAAGTACATTCCTCCTTTGATGTGGTTAAAATAGGAGGTTTACTTATGGAGTCTGATTTTGTGTGAGTCATCCTCAAATGACTCAATTGGCTGCATATTTCAGTTCAGTAGCTTTCCTTTTACCTCATCTGTATTTGTGTGCTTGATTACATTACTAGTTCCTACCCTCCCTGGGTGCTAATGAATTTGATCCTTTAAATTGATGCTGTGGCTTTTTGAAGTGCATACTTAAGAAATATTGCTTGTGGCTACTGTTTGTTTTTCCTAACTAATTATTTGTAACTTAGTCCTACCTTAGGAAGGAGGAAGGGGAAATGGAATGAAACAGAACCATGAGCTTGAATATGTCGTGGTCGCCTAAGTTGTTTCAACTGATGCTAAAGGTAGACTGAATTTTATTTACAGTCAATTGCCTACTTGTAGCAATGCATGTGTAAATAAATAGAATATTGATATTGATTTTTTTTTTAATTATTGCTGTTATGCTGCAGAGAGTGAAGGCTTTCTCTGTTATTTATGACTCAAGATGTAGAGATGGGCTGAGGATTGGTGAGCAAGGATTTTGTAATCCACTCTGTGTCCTGTGCTGGTTTGCAAGGTTTGAAGTAATGGGAGAGTTAGAAAAGGAGAGAACCTGTGTTTAGGAATGCCGGAGCTTGGCTCAGTGGGTATGGTAGTGGTGTGCTTGGTCCATAAGCTGCATCGGGCTGCATGGCAGCAATTCTGATTGGCATGGTGAAGTTCACTTGCCAGTCCCTTGGATATGGGCTCTGCATGAAGGAAAGTGACCGAGATACAAGTGTGATCTTAACTGACTTGTTCTTTGTTAACCAGGATTGTTAATAAATTGTGTAATGCTTAAAAATAATACTGGAGAACCCTTCAAAAGAGCCATCTCTGGTGGTGGATATAAAATTAAATGCAGTTTGATTATCGTATTTCATTCAGCTTCAGCCAGCTGAGATTCTGGGAAATCTGAAAGCTTATTCCATTGCAAATGGGAACCATTGTCAGTCTGGGCAGAGAAGGATTGCTTTCCTTTTAACACTAGGTTTGGAGGAGAAACAGTCATGTGAACAGCATAAGTTGTTGCTGTGCACCAGGCTGGGCAGAACCTGGAATCCTCACTTTGAGGGAAATTCTGCTTTAAAGGGTACAGCAACTAAAATATCTCGTTCCAGCATGAAATGAAACACCCACTCACTAAGAAGTCAGTTGCTTATGAAGCAAAAATTCTAAAAGCTTGCATTTTAAACTAAAATGCTTTGTTCAGATTGTGACACCTCACCCTCTTTCATTTCACGTTACATAATGAGCCATTTTCAAGTAAGATGTTAAAATGTTTAATCCTAAAAAGAGTCAAAATTATGCTTTTGGCATTTGGAAATATGTTTTCATCAAAGATAAGATTCTGCTGTGAAGAACTTTGCTTTCTACAAGCTGGTATTTTTTGGCAGAGCTTTCTATGAAAGTGGTTCCAACTAACTTCGTTGCTGAGATCTTCCTGGTAACATGCAACCAGCCATCCTGCAGCTTGCTTCCTGGCTGCTCAATGCTGGGATGGCCAGGCTGATTTAGGGAGCTGAGGAGCCAACATACATTCCGAAGCCATATATTTTTCATTCTGCATCTTTAGGAATTATATAAATCCTTACTTTTCAGTGTCACATACCTCATACTTTTGCTTCTTGTCCCTAACTCTTACCACTGAAGTGTCTTACCTCTATCAAAAATACCTCCTTACCCCTTCTGAACAAATGCCAGCTCATATTCCATCATTGGCTAAAACTTGTGCAATTCCCAAAAATGGCTTTTATCGAGGGCTCCTTCAGCTATGTTCTTCAGGATTTAACTAAACAAGCAACTGCTTTGACTAAGATTCAGAGGTAGAATTGCTTTTGTTACAAACCCTAGGAGCCTGTTCTAGGATTGCTTTTGTTACAAACCCTAGGAGCCTGTTCAGGATCTAGGTACTTAACCAGTTTCAAGCAACACTGGGCAGTGCTCAGTATCAGCAGGGGATATAAGAATATACCTGACTGAAACTTTTAAAATATCATTGCACAGCTACTTTTAATAGGACATCGGCTGCATTCGAGTTGGAGTCACTGCTGCTGGTAAATTCCTGGGGAGAGTGTAGAGCCTGCTGGCTTAAAGAGACCATTCCTTTTTGAGGGAAGTGCTACCTCCTGGCTTGCTGTTGGTGCTGCTCATTGTCCAGTTCAGTGAGCTGCTGTCTCTGGAGGGGTGGGATTTTCCTGGGAAAGGGAGATGTCGGGGGTTCTGGGCTAGATAGAGGCTGACCTCAGACACTTCTCTCTGAGAGGAGAAGGCTGCCTGTTAAGCCTCAAAGTTAGCCCCAAATGTGCCCCATGAAGAAGCAAGTGGCTGCTGAGTACAGTGACGTACCATTTGGGGGATATCAGGCTTTCACCAAAAGGAGTGTGGTGAGACCTGGAAGACCCTGGTCACCCAGCCATGGTGTCCCCCTTCTGTGTAAGCTGCGCACCCTGTGAAATCCATTAACTATCCCCCTGTAGCCTGCCTTCTCCCCCACTTTGGATATTTGTCCTGGGAAGTGGCAGACATCTGGGGTGAAGGTGAAGTGAGGCTAAATTGACCTGTCTCAAGTGTGTCATGTAAGCATGTTCTGTAGTTGGTGTCAGCTGCTGTGGCGAAAGGGGCATGCTGTAATGGTCTCCTGAGGTGATGAGAACATTAGCCACTGCTTATCTACCTACAGCTAGTTTTCTTTCTTCCCCTTCCTTCAAAATAAATAAATCTACCATTTGTTATTATTATTATTATTATTATTATTATTATGATGATATAGACACTTCATGGGATAGTAACAACTGAATATGGTAACAATATAAAACATTATTCTTGCAGAATAAATATGTCATTGCTTATGAAACTGAACAGTAAATCCAGTAAGTCCTTCTGTAAGCGATAATCTAGCTGCTGAATCTAGGCCCAGTTTGCAACAGAAAATGCAGATAGTTCAGTATAGGAAGGTATAGACTGCAGAATTGCTACCTGCAACATTTAGTATAGCATGTTGTAAATATTCTTTGTCAGTGTGCCAGCAGCTGTAACAACAGTAAAATGGTTGAGTTAGTGCTACACCTGATACTGTATTTATTTTGGGTTGACTGCTTGGCTTCTTTTCCAAATTCTTCTGTGTAAGGGTAATCCTGTTGCTGTTGCAAAGTGGAGGCTGACCTTGCAGAATTAGTTTTGTGATGCATGTAGAGTTTTGAGTGCACTGAATTACATGTTTCACATCATCCGTGTCATGAAGAGTTCATGCACTGGGTAGTACTTGTTACATAAAATACTTCCTGAGTATTAGAAATCAGGATTACTGTGATAGATTGTGTGTGGGTTTTTTTTTTTTTGGATTACTTATCAAGTAATACTTGTAGTACTTTTTGCCTGAATAAAGTGGTTCTCAAACCAGTGATCTCTTATTTCTCTAGTACTGCTGTAACTTTGGAAGGTGGGATTTGATCAGCTGGAACTGAGGAGGCATGCAGTCACCAAAGAAAGAATGACGCTGTTTGCCAACAGCAACAGTCAGAACAGCTCGTTCTCTGTCTACAGTCCCTGTCAGTCAGTCACGACAACATCACTGTTCACTCTGCTCATTCGCAGCTATTCAAATGAATACAGGATCAGTGGTGAAGTTTGGTTAGTGTAAGAGTTTCCTGAAAAACTGGGAAAGCGAGGCTTTTATTTAATCACCCTGGGATTACTGTGGTTGAGTGAGCTGAGGTGCTGATTTCCACATAGGTTCAGGAAGAGTGTGAAACTGAGCTCATCCTGCTTCAGGCCAGCATGTCTGCCTGGGACAGGGCGAGTGTTGGCTGGAGAGGGAGAAGTGAGATGCATGTCCCAGCTGAGCAAAGGGCTTAGCCCACAGGTCTGTATGTGAAAGTAGTTGTGTGTTTTGCTGCGAGGCATCAACATCAAGGGTGTAACCTAGGAGTTAATTGCATTAACTGGGAATTTATGAGGAAGCTGATGCTGCCAAAGACTAAGTGTAAAGGAGTGATGCGTGAGATGTGCACCAGGGTGCATTCATATTTCACAGATCCTTTAGACGCTTCTGAACTGATTGCAGATCCTGCTCTGATTCCTGCAGATAGTGAAAAGCCATTTCATCTATAGCAAATGTTGGATAATGAAGATATAAGGGTTTATGAATGTGTATAAGCTCACAGCAGGGGTAGCTATGTGAGCTGTATGCTATAATACCATGGCACTGAGATCTTTAATCTTTCTCTGGCAAGCTTTTAGATGTGGAAACAGCCGGGGAGAAAAAGTTGTGCAATTAGATTGTATGCATAGTCCTTAACACTTCTCTAGCTTAGCGCTACCTCCTCTTTTATTCTGGGGATTATACTTCAGTACAAGTAACTGTGCTTGTCCTTTTCCTAATGAAATGCCCTTTTTTTTAACCATTGTGAACTTGTAGGAGGGTTAATGGGGCTTTTCTGAAAATGCCCAACAGAGTACATGGCCTTTAAGTAACACAGATGCATTTTATCTCCAAATATGGCACACGCTAAAAGTTCCCTGGTTGAATTAGTCTTTGAAGAAAAGATTTCCTGGATATTAAAGATCAAATGGAGGATAACAGCTGCTTGGGATAATTAGTGCTAGGAATAGACTGATTTATGGAGCATCAGGCAGTGCTAGCAGCTATGTTTCTGCAGCTTTGTGAGATAAGCTTGACATTTAAAACCAAGATGCTAGAAGAGTAGGCTGTGAACTTGGTCTGTTTGGATCAATAGTCCTGATTATAATTCTGTGCTGAAGTAGCTCCGGAGGAAGAGTTAAACAAGAACCTCAGATTTTAAAATGTGTTTCTCCTTGAAGATGTTAATAACCTGAATTTGACTTACTGAGCTGTAAATGAGTGCTCCTCGCATACCCTTCAAATTTGTGAAGAAAGTCAAGCCTGTGTTCCATCTCCCTGTTACATCATCTTACTTACAAAGCTATCATTTATATCTCTTTTTTTAGTAAAAACTGGAAACCTTTTGCTGTATTTTGTGAGCAGTGAAACAGCTTCTGAATTTAGTTCCTTATTAGCTACAGTTACCTCCCTAAAATTATGGCAACCTGGTACTGATCGATGTTTTTCCTGCCATCCATACAGTACATATGGCCAAAATACAGAGCACAAAAAGATTTTGATTCTTGGGTTGGATTAGGCATCATTGATAGCTAATAGTTTAATTTTTATTTTAATACATTACTGCTGATTTCATATCTTATGTAATAGTCATTGGCAGCAATAGCAATTTGGCCTTAGATCCTGAAGGAAAAGTAATTATTCAGTGAGACTAAAGAAAGTTGGAATAGGGAAGCAATCAATGTACATCGCTGATCTTTTTAAAAAGAATACTAAACTGAGGAGTTAAATGTTACTAATACTTATAGTAATGCCTAGAGGCCCAGGGTAGTCAGGAGCCTAACGAGTTGGTCGCTGGACACACATGAAAAACAAACTTTTAATGAGACAAGACTACTTGAAAGCTGGTAGAAGAAACACATGTTCAGAGGAGTGAAGGAGTTGTCCTAGGCTACTCAGTAGTAAATAAACAATCAGAGCTTTGCTGTCGCTAAAACTCATGCTTGCATGGTGGTGTACGTGTTCAAAATCGATTTTAATGGCTCAAGGCTTCACTATTAAATGAGCCTTTGATTAACCCTAAACGCAGTCAGTTCAATAAACTTGTCCTGTAAGAGTGGGTTATGAACTGAAATTTCATCATTTACTTGTTGAATAAAAAACTTGGAGTCATTGTGACTGATAACTATTTTCTCCTCTTCATCTTACTCACAAACTTCAGCCAAAAAACCCCAACAACAACAAACAAACAAACAAAAACCAAACAAAAAAAAGCAAAAAAACCCCCCAACTGTGTCTGTGTCAAACTTACTTAAATGATTGACGTATGTAGTTTTTCAGGAAAGAGAGGTGGTAGCTGGAGGATCATTTGCTTTGTTAGCTGCTTCCTTTTCCAACACTTGCAGAATGTGCTCTGTGAAGCTATGGCCCACACAGGAGATGAAGGGAATTATGTGGTCTGGGGGATGTAGGGTTTCAGTAGCTTCACGTACATGCAAAACTTCATGGAAACCATATCCTGGGCTGCATCAAAAGGAGCGTGACCAGCAGGTCAAAGGAGGTGATCCTGCCCCTCTACTCCGCTCTCAAGAGATCCCACTTGGAGCACTGTGTGCAGTTCTGGTGATCTCAACATAAGAAGGATATGGAGCTGTTGAAGCAAGTCCAGAGAAGGCCCCAAGGATGATCAGGGGCCTGGAGCACCTCTTGTACAAAGACAGGCTGAGAAAGTTGGGGCTGTTCAGCCTGGAGAAGAGAAGGCTGCGTGGAGACCTCATAGCAGCCTTCCA
>JBCJKH010045347.1:0-53184 GCA_039877255.1 Loriculus beryllinus | reverse complement strand
GATTAACCTCCTCTGGGTCCAAAGCAATCCTTGTTAAAAACAGGTTCTGCCTACAACTCTCCCAGGTCGCACAGGTGAGCAGCCTACTCTTAGTGCACTGCATTCCCAGTCCAACAACAATGTTCTCAGTGCATGCATGTGCAGTTTCCCCTCGCTGCCAGACACCGTGCCTAGCACAGTGCTGCTCTCCAGAGGACTGGTGTGCTGGGATGCTGCCTTGGAAGGTACTCAGGCAGGATCTGTGAACATGTCTCAAAGAAAGCAATAATCAGAAAAAAGTACCTGAGATCACCCTCATGGAGCAATCTGCTTTCTGCTCCAGCAGCTTTCTGATCACTTATGGCTGAGGAGCACAAAGGGAAGAAGGAAAATCGCTTAATGCATGCTTTCTTCACAGGGCTAGGATAAGGGGGGAGGGATGTCTTTCCTGGCTAAAACCTACTGCTGCTGGCTTATGTACCCACTGGCCACCTCAAGGATAAATAACAGGAGCTTAAGAGCAGGCAGATGTATTGCACAGGTCCCCTTTCCCCAGGCCCACATTTCTGAGTCTGTGGATCTGCTCAGCCCCCCTTTTTTGCAGGGGCATCATCAGGCAAACCACAAACCTGCCACCATTCAGCATTCTGGAAGAGCTCCACCAGCAGCCTGTCCCAGCTCAGACCCCAAGCACTGCCACGATGAGGGCAGCAGATCTCCTCAGATATATTTGGAGAGAATCCCCAGATTTGCCATGCAAAGCAGAGCCTGCCATCCCTAGTAGCTGAGGAAAACAACTACTCAAATCCATTGCAATTGCTGCCAGTAAGGAGAATTGTTTGGGCGCAAAATCAGGTGGATTAATGACCTACTGTCTCTCAAGAGCCCATCCCTCTCTGCATCCCATCCCCTATGTTTCAGAAAGGCATAAACCTCCTCTAATATGCCTAATCGCGTTCTATGTCATCACCAGGAACCTTTAACCTGCATCTAGCTAATGAAAATGAGGAATTGCTTCTTCCTTGCAGAATCAGCAGTACAGTCCCCAGCCTCCTCAGCCCCATGCAGGGCAGTGCCATCATCTCTGATGACCCCCCAGCTCTCAGAGCCTGCAAACCTTGTAGCAGAGCAAACACTCCTGTCAAGCCCAAAAATCAATGCTAGCAGCATGGGCAGAAAGCAAGAGGCCTGACATCCTCGTACCCAGAAGGGCAAACTGGACTAAATCTAAGCCACCACCTCACCTCCTGCTACAGCCAGCAAGCTTACATGGATGAGACCAGGGCAAACATGCAGTGATGCTTTCCCAGAATGTTCTCCCAGGCTCAGCAGGCAGTCATCTTTAATAAGGAGCCCTCCATGTTTTTTTCTTTCCAGAATTTTTCACCACAAATTGAGCTCAGTTTCATTTTATTTTAAGCATCCACAGCACACTCAGCAATGTGTCCCCCTTCTTACCACCACTCCACACAGCGTATGTATTTGGACCCTGCTGCTTCCAGCTGTAGCCCCTCAGATCTCAGAGTCCAAAACCAAGTAATTCTCACACACCCTTTCTGGCTCACTGGTAATTTTATATCAAAGCAGCCCCAGTTACGACCAGACCTCCTCCTCCACCTCCTCATCTCAGAAAGCAACCAACAGATAAGCTAATGACAGGAAGAAGCTCTGGAAGCATGGTCCAGGGGCAATAGGACCTGGCAAGGAGACCAATTCCTAGCATACTCCACCTGACAACAACAGGTGTTTAAGATGGGGCAGATAGCACTCCTGATCCCCCTTCAAGAGGATAACTGAACTTAGCAGCTCTCTACAGACAGCACAGCAGCTAATGATGCTAACAACCATCACCCAGCTGTCTGGTGGCCCCATTCCCCTGACACACATGCTCCAGACTTTTCCTCAAGACACCAAGTCCCTTGGAGCAGATATCTCCCCAAGGAGGTGCAGAGCAGGACATGAGCAGCAGGGAACCAGAAGTGACAGCGGCTGGAAGAGGCTGTTTAACAGCTCGAGCAAGACAACGAGAAAGTCATTAATTTCAATCAACTCATTCTACACCCACGAGGTTTTTATTTTATTACTTTGGAAATGGCAGAGGGTAATTTATCGATCAAAGGAGGAGATGTTGCTGAACAATTAAAATGAATGCTGTGTCTGGGTGCTCACAGATGTGAGCCAGAAGGACAGCTGGCAAGAGGTGGAAGGGTGCCAGGGTCCAGCAGGGAAGAGGAACAGGGAAATCCTGCATCAACCAGCCTTCTGGAAGTGCAAAGGTCTGAAAGCACAGTGCCAGGAGATGGCTTTGGATACATTTATAGCAGGTAAGAAGAATACAGCTGCTGCTGGTGGGACATCCCATAAGGCCCCAAGCAGGAAAGTGGAACAAGGGTGCTCAGATACAACAGCTGCAGAGGGAATTCATGGTGTGAGCATTCACTCACAGGATCCTCCCTACCTAAAGTCTTCACAGAGCAACTTTACACTGTTCCACCACAAGTGCCTGGACGCAGACCACTTCTAGCTTAAAAAGATCAAGGAGAAAATGCCAGAGATAGTAAACTCATGCTCCAGTGCTGGCAGAGAAAAGCAGAGCCTGCCTGGGAGCTAATGGAGCATTGTGCCTCTCCTCTAACCTAGTCTTCCCCAAAGCTCAGCCTCCAGCCCAGCAGAAAGAGCCAATGACACTGCCAAGGCTAGAGACATCCATCCAACAGTACCAAGACCCAACAACTTACTGCAGGTAGGGTTTGGGACAGGCTATGGGAGATGAAGCTGAGAGAGGTGGAGGATTCCTTTGCCTCAAGTGAGCACACATGCGTTCAGGACGAGTACCGCAAAGAAAACCTTGCGGAAACACTGAGTTCAGCTGCTGCGAGATAATTAGGACGGAAAAGAAAATGAAAGCCTGTGCAATGGATCAAAAATCCTTTACAAGAGACTGGAGCCAGCAAGCATCCCTGGGTCACCGCCAGCACCGCCAGCCCGGGGATGCCCAGCTCGCCAGCAGCCTCTCGAGCAGCAAGGTGGGCAGGAGCCCCATCTGCCGGCTTGGGCACGGAGGATGCACATCCCAGCTCCGCGGGGCGAGGGACCATCACCAGGCAGAGCGCGCTCAGGAGGCAGCGCTGCCGCGGGAGCCCCTGCCTCCCTCAAAACCACCTGAGCGGGTACAGGGGATGCTCCACAGGAGACAAGCCCACGGACAGCCCTGCTCCCCCCACAGCCCACCACAAACCAGCCTTACCAGGCCACCAGAGTCTTACCCAGCAACCGCCTTCTCTTGATCACTGTTGCCGTAAGGCTGCAGACTGCTTTGTTCCTCACACACAAGCACGTACAAGTGCACTCAATCTTCGTACAGACGCACTAGTGAAGTTTTACCCATCACCTTCAATAGGGTGGAAGTCAGCCCCCTGAGACAGAAGAACAAGCCCTTTCTGACACCCCATTCAGGGCATGCAAAGCACCAGCAGAGAAGGTGGGTTGGAGAAACCAAAAGGCTGATGTCAGTTGAGCAGAAACACTAAATATTTACACAGCCTGCCATCAGCCCCCAGGCAAGGAGGCGGCAACTGTACAATTTAAATGCAACCAGCATAACAATTTTTGTGTAACTAGACATGCAAGAAAATTACTTAAACATACCCAATGTAGGGAATTAAACTCAATCAGGACAAAGGGAATAAAGTGTTTGGGCAGTACAAAGAAAAAGCACAGCTTCTAGGGATTCAATGCAGCTTAGTAGTCACAAGGTACTGGTGCCCCCAAAGCACAAGGGGGGCCCTCACCCACCACCATACCAGAGCCAGGACTGGGGTGTAACAGCACTCAGCTGCTGTCAGCAGCACCAAAGGAGTTCCTGGGTAGAAAGTACCCCCTTTACTGCGAACTGCGGGACAGCAAGGGGACAGCCATGGCAGAGGGAAGCACTTGATGGCATCAGGATGCAATTACTGAGACTGGAATTAAACTGGGACTTGGGGGCTCATAAAAGAGCAATATGTACAAGGTGACCACAAAATAGTGTCTCAAAATAAATGCAAATAATCCCTTAGAGCTACTTGTTTGCTGTTCCAGGCTCTTAAATACTACATATAGCCAGGCAAATGACATTGCTCTGCAATCAGTGCCATACACTACAACAGTTACAGGACCACAGCTCCAGCAGCACAACACTTGGGGAAAGACCCTCAGGGCTCAACACAGAACCCATCAACCCCACACCCTATGATTTGCAGAATCAAACCTTACCTGAACTCGTTGACATCAGCTGTAAGCAGTACAGTAGATGCTGTTTTGGTCTGACCATGCTCCCTGCCTTCAACCACCAGGCTACAAGCAGGACCAAGGGGGAGCCTCTTGTGAGCAGGACAGCCCATAACCCCTAAAACAACCCAAGCAAGAACTAGGAGCCCTAGGTTAAGCTTAAATATAGCTGTTAGTATAGGGTGGGGGGTGGAGGGAAATGCAGGTGAGGCCATTTAGGACACTGCCATCAGCTAGCCAGCTTTGCAGGTGAGGCAGTGGCTCATCTCTGCTAGATTTAAAGAGCCAAACAGAGTGTATGCACTGGGGAAAAACAGCTTTTTTGCAAGGAGGTGACTGAGCCTGGGTGAAGGAGCAGAGATGCTGAGTGATGGGACAGTGCTCACATGTTGTGTGTGCAGCCCAAAGGACACATGCCACCGTTAGCTGTGATGCTCCCAGGTGAACCAAGATACACTTCTGTTAATAAGGGACAGATGATGGGACAGGGGCCCTGACATAAAGTCACCTCTGTTGCTGTGGCCACCCTCTTGAAGAGCCTTGCACTTTCAGAAGGAATGTAATTGCCACTGATGTTCCTGCCTGTAGGAAGGCAGGGGTAGTTGCTGCAAAGCAAGGACTCATCCTGCTCTCTTCTCCCAGCAAGCACGTCTGCACCAGCAGGGTTAGGGTTTCTCTGGTGTTTATGAAATACCTTTGCTTGGATTCATCTCCGAGGTTTTTTTTATATCAAGCCACCCCACGACTATACAGGCTCGTTTTTGCTGCCCTGGCCCTCTCAAACGGGGAGCTGTGAGGAAAGCACTTTTTAAAAGCCAACCTGCAGAGACTGACACCATCTGCTGTTAGCTCCAGGGAATTATCCATGCCAAGACTCTGGCAATGTGCATAGGGTCCGGAGCAGACTCAGCCAGCACCAGCCCTGAGCAAATACATGCTGTCCCAGCTTAGCATCCCAGCATCACAGATCCCAGTGGCAGATGCTACAGACTGGGGTCTTGTGGTGTCCTTAAAAGTGGTGGCCCCTAAGGAAAGCCGAAGTTGCAACCACTTCCATTTTCTGGAGGCACACACTGAGGGACTGGACCCCTCCAACAAGTGCCAAGCATCTCCTGACAGAGCCAGGAGAACAGGTTCAGCAGCTCCCTGGAAAAAAACAAGAATCCCCATGAAATGAAACACAGACATGCAAAGCTGATGTGCAGGCAGGAACTTCAAGGTGCAATGGTACGTTCAGGTCTATCCCACATACCTTCAGGCTGTGGCCATGGGACACTCATGTTAATAACTGCCCATGGGACACTAGGGGACAGTGTCCTAGGGAAGAGGATTAGGTCTCCCTGGGAGGAAGCAGGATATCGCAGCAGCCCTTTCCCCTGGCAAGCTACTGCCGACCTCCACGAGAGGGCTTTGCTGCACAAGGAAACGAAGTAAGAGAAGCTCCATTCACAACCTGCTTCCACTTCTGTGGTGTCTTTTCCCCACATCTTCTCACTGAGGGCTTAGCAGGCAGCAGTGGGACACAGTCCCCAAGGATTACACCCAAAGGCAATACTCATATTGAATTGGAATTGGACAGCATTGGAAACAGCCACCTTTTTTATTTCCTGAAGCCTCTCTTTCCTGGGAGAGCTGCACCCCAGGGGGCTGAGCCAACTTTCCCAGGGTATTCTGGCACCAAACCTGTCCCCAAAGCAAGATGCAGCCTTCAGCACTAATGCACCCGCTTGTGAAATGAGCCAGCCAACACGTTTTGGGAGGCACAGGGCTGTCACCTGTGATCCCTCCCATCAGAGCCGAGGCTTTGAAGCACATCTGATGACAGATGGGGCAGTGTCCTTGTTCCCACGCACACATCCCCAGAGATAAGCACCTGCTGGACTGCCACTGTGGGAACTCACACGGCAGAAGAGAAGCAGGAGAGAGGAAGATGAGTCTTCTGCCCCTGGCATGACCAAAAGTATTCACCATGATTTTGTGCGTGCTCATGCTGGTCTTTAGCAGGAGACACGAATTATGGTGTAGGTACTTGTAGGTACAAGTTGCAGGCCACCAGCTCCGGTAAAAGACAACAGCACACCACATATCACCAGCCCTTACAGATACAAACCGCTCTTGTCTGAACAGATGCACTGATGAAGCTGGTTTGGGGTAACACTGCCTTAACTGAAGACCTCTGAGGAGCAGGTCCCCGACTGTCAATGACCCCAAAGCAGTGAGACTTGGGGTAGGGCAGCCCCTTAATCTCATGGGGTTTGACTCCCACAAGGGTGAAGCTTGGCAATCCCTTGCCAAACAATCTCCAGGCTCGCTTGAGGGTGAGAGGAGCACATCATCTCTCAAGGTCACTTCCAGCCTCCTAGCCCCCTGATCTAACAAGAAGGGAGGCACAGCCGAGCAGGCGGGAGCCGCAGGGGAACACAGCAGCTGCTTTTGTGCACCAGCTGCTTCCTCTGAAAAGAGTGCTGGAGCGAGCCACAGCTGAGCACACGGCCACCCTCCCCACCTCCTCCTGGTGCTCAGGAGTTTCTCCCCACCTGGAAAGCTCTGCAAGGATAGAACAGCTTTGGATGGACAGCTCTGTCTGTCCATGGCACCAGGACCTCCGCATCTCCAGTGACCGAGGATCATGCTGCCACAAGCACAAACCTGTGGTAACTCCCAGCTCAGGTCTCCCAGGGAGCTGAGCTGCTGTGTCACCAGCCTCCAATCTGCTGGTGGTGGCAAGGGGGGACCCAAACCACTCCACTGCCTGATGCCTTGTCACCGGCAGCATGTGCCTGCTATGAAGGATAGACTATGCTCAAGTTTGTCCATCCGCTGTCACCAGCCCACCCAGTGCTCTCCACCAATACCATCTAGCAGAAGGGGATGTGTGTATCCCAGTGTGGGGCATGGGAAAGTGCAGGGCTGCAAGGCGCTGGGGTGATCTGGGACGGGACCGGCCTCACTGCCATAGCAGGCTTTGCCTGGCTCCATGCTCGGCTGCCCAAGCAGCACACGCCAGCTCCTCCTGCCATTGTCACCCCTGTTGAACAGCCTTCCCTCCTGCTCAGACATGACTCCCTTCCAGGAAAGGATCTCCTGGTGCTCTCTCAACACCAGTCAGCCCCATACCACCACTCTGAACCCTGGGCAGCCAGGCTCTCCCCACCTGGCCACACACCAGGGACATCACATCATGCTGTCCTGAGCTGAAGGCAAACGCTCACTCTATTGCCCTTTCCAGGGAGGGAATTGTGGCAAGTCCAGTGCATGGGGCACTGTCCAGGCCAAAGAAGGACAAGGTCAAGTGAGAGGTGTGCACGGCCCTGGCTACCTCCCTGCAAAGTCATTCTTTAACACAAAATGCATCACTTCCCCCTGGAAAACACTGGAAAGGAGGCTGGGAAAAATTCAGCCTGCAAAGGGGTAACCAGCACTATCCTCTAGAGACGATGCTCCAAGAAAGGATGGGAGAAAAAAGCTAGGAATATTCAGTGGGGATTTTACCCAGCTCCTCCTGACAGCCAGTATTCACATCCCTCTGATATTTGCTTTCCATTAACACAAAAGCCACAGGGAAAGGCCACTCTCTCCCACAGTGATTAAAGAAGTGGCACTTCTGTTTGCCAATGGGCACTGCCACCAACCCTCACCAAGCACTGGAGCTGGAAAGGGGAGCGTGGCTCCACCAGCCCCACACAGGGTAAATCCCAGCTTGAAAACACCAGTGAGTGTTTTGCAACCTTCCCCAGCCAGCTGCACCACACCACAGGGAAGGAAAGCCCCAGTTCGCTCCCTGTCCATCCTTCTGTCCCTCCTGCCTTCCCACGGGAGCTGTGCCTTCCTCTGGATGCAACTCCTCCCAGCCTCTCCACCATGCCAAAGGCCCATGAGGTCAAATATTCAACCCTTGAGCAAACAGGGCTGCGAGTGGGCAGCAGGGAGCTGCTGGAGTGGGCTCTGCCCTCCACTGCCAGCCCTGGCCTTGGGGCTGCCAATGTGCTCAGCCCTGGGTCAGGGCAAGATTTGGGTCTGGGGGTCTCGCCCACACCCCACAGAGGTGAGGATGGCCCATTTCCCCTCCACATCCCACATCCCTGCAGGACTGTGGCTGCTTGTTGATGTTGCTGCCCTGGGCTGGTATTGCATGAGAAAACATCTAAATTCTTCCTGCCTTGAAAAATAGCAGCCCCATTGCCATGGAGACATAACCCTGCGCTGCTCCAGTGGCCCCCTCCACCCAGCCAAGGCAAGGCAGGGATGCTTGCTAATCCAGCACTGCACCACAGCAGAAACCTGCCTCCTTCCCTTGCTCCCAGCTTGGCACTTCCATCGCCTCATGTTCCCACCATCCTCAGCATGGCCAGTGATGGAGGGAGCTGGGATGGAGGACCACATGCACCAGCAAAGCCCACCTGCCTGTGCTGCTCCATGCCCGAGCTTGCAGGAGTAAACCTGGAAACTGGATGGGATGAGGCCAGTAGGGACTTCTCTGATTTCCTACTGCCAAACCAGCCGCTATTCTGCCTCTCTTTTCTAGTGATGCTCCAGCAATACTCTGGCTGGGACCCCAGTTCCATGAGGAGTGATGTGAGGGGAGGCTGCTGCTGCAGGGCTGCCTGTGCCATGCTGCCCACATCCCTCTATTTGCTCCAGGAGGGGAGCAGGGCACCATGGCATGCAGACCCCCAGCCCAGGGCCAAGAAGAGCAAGCACCCATGGAACACCCACAGCCCAAACCTGGCATGGTACTGAGGCTCCCACCTCTGCATCCCTTCTTCCAGCCCTCACTCCCCTTTCCTGCCTTTTCCAGCCCACCCTCCAAATTTCCAAGCAAGCTGTGTCCTTCCTGCCCTTCGTGGCAGGGCTGGTGTGCCCCATCCGCCCAGCCAGCCATTTACTTCTCCATTTCCCTTCCTGTTCTCCTTCCCTCACAGGCTACCTCCCTGCCCCACACCTCTGGCTTCCATCCCACTCTGCCTGACCCAGGGCCGCTGAGCTGTGCTGGCAGGGTGAAGCCCATGGCTTGCCAAAGCAAACAGCAGCAGAAGGAGGGCGGCCAAGGCCAGAGCAGGCAAAGGGCAGAGTCCACCAGCAGACCATGCCTTGCTGCTCCAGGGTGGGGAGGCTCTCCTGGCTTTGTAAATGCTCTGACTTGGCTCCATGCACCCTGGAGCATGGCAGGAAATGTGTGATGGAGGCAATGCCTTAGCTGAGCAGAGCCCTGGGGATGCTGAGCAGCAGGTGGGGGGGCAAACACCCTTTGTGGTTTTCCATGTGTGGGTCTGAGCTTCATGGTGTCTTGGAGGCCAAGCAAAAGTAGATCCAGGGCTTGAGTCTCCTGCAAACAATTTATAGTGAGGTCTTTTCCTCCCACTCTGCTTGCTGCCAGGAAAAGCAGCAGGAAAATATTTCCCTGGGAATTGTTTTTGTTCCTTCCTCTGTGTTTGTACGCATGAAGCTCTCCTCCACCTTGGAAATGCCTCAACCTGTCCCGAGGCTCAGATTAATCCCCTGCACCACCAGGGATGACAGCTGAGGTCAGACGCTGTCAGCAGAGGTGAGGAGGAGGAGGAAGAGACCTTCCCCCTAGGAAACCACACATGTTCCCAACCAGAGCAGTGAGCATGAACAACAGGCAGGCCTGCCTGCTTCTCCCAGGCTGGAGGTCACCCTGCAAAGCCACAAAACACGGAAGCATCCCACACAGGAGGGGAGCTCGCTGCTGGCAGTGCCAGAACACAGCAGAACCTAAAGCCTGGCTTAAGGGAAACCTGGGCTGAGCTGAAGTAGCTGCAAGCAGCAAATGCATCTGCAGCGTGGCAGTCTGCTCCACACAGGTACCCAAAAACAGGTCAGCAGCGCCAGTACCTCCACTTCACCACCAGCTTGGGAAAGGTCTGGATGTCTTCCTTGGCTGCTGCTGCAGGAAAGGGAGAAAAGATGAATAACACCCCTTGCCTTCACCAGAGAAGCAAGCCCTGAAGGCTGGGCTGGGCCACAAGAGCTGGTCAGTCATGGAGCAGCTGCCTGCAGGCAGGTTTCAGCACTCCACTACCCACCCAGCAGTGAAGCTGGGATGGAGGGAAGATGGGGAAACCGAGACGGCAGGACAATGCATCCACCACAAAGCCAGTCCCTTTCAGAGCAAAGTGTTCAATGCCATCCCTGAGCACCCAGGACAAGGTCAGGATGGCTCAGCTCCAGTAAATGATGCTCTACGGCCCCTGCCCAGGCAATTTACCTACCCCTCATCCGGTTTTCCCCTCTACCTTGTGTGTGACTGCCTGGGAAATACATGATGACTCTGCCTGTAGCTCTAAGCCCTTCCCTCCCGCTCTCCCCAGGCTCCATCACCAACAAATCACCTCACTGGGAGAGTGGGCCAGAGGAAACCGGAGGCACAAAACCTCAAACAGAGCTTTTTTCCCCCCTCCACCCCGCTCCCCCTAGCAGCTCTGCATTTCATTACCGCAGCCAGGCCAGCTCTTGCCCAGCTGGGGAGGGAGAAGGAGGGGAAGGAGAAGGAGGGGACGGGGGGCCCTGCGGGGTCTGCACAGCGGGAGCAGAAATCACAACCAGAAGACCAGGAGAACAGAATTGTTTGTGTTTGTCACCATGTACCAGCACTCACCTGGTGCTGACCCTGCCTCCAGGACCTGTGCTGGCCTGGAATAGCTCTCCCCCACTGGGGTCCCTCCATGCCTCCAGGCACCTTCCAGCCAGCTTCTCCCACCGCCAACCATCACCTCAGTGCTGACCCCCCTTTCTGCCCTGCTTCAGCCTGGCAAAAGCGCTTGGACGCTCCTTGGAAGAAACCCCGCGGGTTTTTGTGAGCCTGGCCAGCTGGCTCAGCCCTGCCGGCAAGCTTCGGCGCCTTCCCTCTGCCCCTGCTCGCCTCCCCCTGGGATGGGAGCACCCTGCCCAGGGAAAAACCGAGCCTGTCCCTGCCCAGGGAGAGCAGCGACAAGCCCCCACTCCCCTGCAAGTGCTCCCCAGCCCGCAGGGGACCGGATAGGGGCCTCCCTCCACCCACCCTAAATATATATTGGCAGAGCATCGCCACAAGCACAGTACATCGGAGACAGATGCAAGCCCTGCAGCGGCGTGAGCACAGGCAGGGATCCAGACGTGCCTCATCGGTCTTTTGAGCCATCATTTAAGCAAGAAGTCCTGTGACACAAGGCTTCTGCAGTTCTCCCTCCCTCACAAAACCCCCTGCCCTGGGGTTTAGACCTTGGCAAAGCATGCTCCCCCAGGGCTGCTCCGGTGCCTCCAGCTCCCGGGCGGGAGGCCCCGTCAGGCACAGCCCCACAGCGCTGGCCTCCCTCCCTCCTCCCTCCCAGCAGCTCTTCGGATTCCTGAGCGCTGACACAGGATGCTGCAGCAATGAGTGTGCGGGGCCTTCCTCCCCTTCCCCTGCCCCAGGACAGGAGGGACGGGCGGTAATACTGGGTCACATCAGGCCAGGAGGGAGCATCCGGAGTGAAATCCGGAGCCTCTTGCGAGCCCCTTCCCCTCGCTATCCATCGCCTCCGAGCCCAGCAGGCTTCCTCTGGCTGGCGCCGGTCCTGGCGCACATGTACAGCCGGCCGTACCTTTAACGGCCGAGGCAACTCACACCATTAACAATTGGCAACAGCCAGTTTTAAATCATTCCCTGTCTCCGGAAGGTATCCCTGATGAGGGCTGCTGCTTATCCACCCCACAGTCACTCCGTACTGATTACAGCAGGAAAAAAGCAAAAGGCTGCCGCTCACCCTCCTCCCTGAGCACTGACCAGGCAGCCTGGCTGCCTTGGGTCCTCGCTCCCACTGCCCCTCCACCGGCATATATCCTGCCCTTCAGCTGCACCAAGGGATCTTCCCAACTCCTCTGCCAGGCTCCCAGAGGACCTGATGAGCTGAGGAAAAGCAGCTGGCTAGGTATGCACTTCCAACAGCTCATTGCTATTATAGGAAGGTGAGGATGCTGCCATCTTGCCATTAAGTCATATCCTCCTTGACCCAGTGAGGCAGTTTCCATAGGAGCCACTCTCTCTTCCAAGTGATGGAAGCTTTTATTTTTATCTGGTTTATTCAAGCACTTCTCTTCCTTCTGTCAGTGTTGGCCCGGGCAGCAGATTTGGGTCATTAGCCTCTCCTCAAGATCATTCTGCCTTCCTTGCTCAGCTGTCCCATCTCATCATCTCACCTCTGCAACAACCTAAAGGCAGCACCAAGAGCAGAAGGAAAAGTCCAGGAATCAAAGCAGCATGACAGGACAGATGAATTAAGGAAAACAGACCTCTCTTAGGTAAAAGTGATTATAGGAATAAAAAAGAAAGACAGCAAGGAAGAACAAAACATAACAAAGAGCAGAAAAGTTGATACCAAATGGAACACAGAATCATCATTACGTGTCTTCTTCGATTTGAGACTCATACTCCAGTGGAGTGTGGACTCCTCTATGACGCACCCAAGCTCACTGGCAGCTATCATGCCTTGGTCCCTGAGGACACACTCATGCCAGGGAGCAAACCCCACATGTTAAAAAAACACAGCCACAGGAACAAGCAACATCTCTGCACTGGCATAGCAGAGGTGGCTCCAGCAGCCAATGAAGCTGAACTGGGTCTTTTGGGGACATGGCACTGTGGTCATCAGCCAGTAAGCAAGAACTTGCTCACCTCAGATAGCTCCGTGGAGAGGTCACACAAGCCAGAGGGAGCTGCACTGGCACCTCTGAGTCGTCTTTGCTGTATTTTCAGAGGCCAACAGCAATTATGCCGTTGCACAACTCCTCTCTGAAAGATAAAAGAGATAGAGCACTGCTGGTGATCTGTGCCAAGGGGAGGCTGGGTCTTGTCTGCAGAGGGACACCACAGCCACGCAAACCAACCAGACTAGATGCTTGAAAAGCAGCTGGGTGCCCTGAAAGCCTTGAAGTTTGCCAAGATGCTCCTGATCAAATCCCTGACAGCCAAGAGGAGTGCCCCACCCCATTCCAGCACTCAGGAGCTGACTGCAAGCCCTGGGCAAAACCATTCACTTCCACAGAGATACTGTTGGGGAATAAAGAGTGAGACTGAAGCTCCCCCTCCCCTCTCTTGGGAAAGAAGCTGTTTGTATGGGAGCAACAGGCCATTTCCACCCCACAGCCCAGCTTCTGACTAAGGAGAGCAACCTGTGCCCCCCCAGCAGGATGTCCTGCAAGGGAGCAGGAGAGGTAGGGGGAAAGTCCTCTGTAGCCAACTTCCTTCTCCTCCCAGAAGGGTCTGGGAGGTGACTTCATCTCCTGTCCCACAGTCATGCTGCTGAACTCCAGGGTTCTCCTGGAGAGCACCTGCACAAGTGAAGCAGGGACAGGTCCTTCCTGTCACCTCCCAAAGGTCATCATGTGGAGAGAAATGTCTCATCGCATGCAATTTCCTTGGTGTTGTCTACCAAACTAAAGTTGTCTGTCACCATTAAGTGTAATTACCAAGAAAATTAAGATAGTAGGACTTTTACTTTTATGTGAGAATGGGGAGCTGCTGACTTACACAAATACTAGCAGAGATCCCTTTACGCCCTCCAGGCCAGGCAGCTTCTCCCCCACCACAAGTCCTCCCCTCACTGCCTTCGTAGGACTTCCAAGAGGACCAAGCCTCACCCCTCCAGTTCTCACTGAAACATCGTGTAAAGCCCCCAGCCCATAAATCCAGGGCCCCGCATAAGGACCTTGGTGCCTCCTGACACATCTGTGTCAGCCATACCAGAGAAAGCTAAGAGCAAAGAGCTTCACGTTGGTCATCACTAATCTTCCACACTGTTCCTGCCCGAGCCAGCTCTCTGAGGTTCAGCTAGATATCCCACACTGCCCTTTACAGCACACAAACATCTTCCTTGACTCACAAGAGATGCAATTCTCAGTTGAGAAGTTCAATAATTAGAAGCAGAAACGCCTCTAGTAAATCTCCCAGCGAGAAAGAAAAAAAAAAATAATCCACAATTCAGTCTTAATTACAATGCCTAAGGGCACTCCAGTCACTGTGAAGCAGAGGCCAAACTTTTCTCCCCACCCCTAAGAGCAAGAACTTTAACCCAGTTATAGCGTTACAGATAGAGAAAAAAAAGAATTAAAGACAGCCCTGATACTCATCACTTTAACTGTTGCACAAGTAACAGCAATGAGGAAGCACTGAGAAACACTTCTGGCAGAGCAGTAGGGGGCGGGAGCACAGCCCGTGTCCGCGAAGATCCACTCACACGCCCTAGCCTCGACCTCCGGCCCGGCAAAGCGAGTCCGGTCCCCGGCCCCACCGCAGCACGGGGCCAGACCGCGCGCTGCTGCTCTGCCGGGATTTACAACTGCTTTCCACCCACGGAGTGTGACTCTGCACGTTAGGTACTTTCTGAGCAAGACCTCAAATGCCACAGCAGCCCCAGCCCCGTGAAGAAGCTGCAGTCGGAGGTGCAGGGAGAGAACCTGGAAGATCCTGGTAAGAACTCCAGTCACCGACAGAGAACTTCCCTTTCTTCCCGGAGGAGCTGGACTCCAACCCACCCTGAGCCTCTGGCGAAGCAGGGTGGATCCAGCCACAGACACGCAGCAACCACACCCTGGCTGCTGCCTGCCTGGCTCCCGGCGACCTCCTCCCCCCGAACCGAGCGGGGGCACACACGAGGACGAGGCTTGTACAGTTAAAAATATTTAATACGTGTTGTACACGTAGAATTACATTTTATACAAAACAAGATACATCACTGAAGGAGAACACTGTACAAAATCCCTACGGGTGCCCCAAGCCTTTATACAACAAAGACCAGGAGTTACCAAGCCTAACAAACAGGCTCAAGGACTTGCCGTCAGAGCGTCTGTAAACTTTGTTTCTCTCAATAAACACTTTTAAAAAGCACCATGTAACAGTTCTGACCTAAACCTTCCCAAAATAGAGACTTTATTTAATAAACTTAATACTTTCCAAGCTTAAAATACTACCCGGTGGGCGCGCCCCCGGTGTCGGCAGCTGCGGCAGAGCCTCCCAGGGGCGCCGGGGAGGGCGGCGGCCCGGCCGGGAAGGGGAATTCCGGGAGGGTAGGGCCGAGGGCGCTTCCAGGGCGGATGCCGGCAGACGGGACCCAGCTTGCCGGCGGGGAAGTGCTGCTGCTGCTGCCGCCCCTGCCCCGCGGCCCTTCCCGTACGCCCCAGCAACGCGCCGGGACTCGCCGGCGCCCAATTCCAGGGGCGCTGCCCGCCCTCCTCCGCCGGGCCGTGGGCGCGGGAGGAAGGCGGGGGGTATCACCTCTCTGTCCAGCTGCCCGCCCGTCCAACACGGCCCCCATCCCCGCGGCTGAGGGCCAGTCTCTGCGGCCCGCGCGTCAAAAGGCCACGATGGCCGTGCTCCAAGGGTTGAGGGTCCGCAGCACCGGCTCGTCGCAGCAAATCTGTCCCGGTTCGGCCGCCGCATCGGTGGGTGTCGCGGCCGCCGTCGTCTCACCGCCGGAAAGGGGCGCCCGCCGTCGGCCCTTGGGCTCCTTACTGAGCAGTCCTGAGAAGCTGGAGCCGAAGATGCTGATAAGGCTGGCGACGTTGCCTGTCTCCATATCCTCTTGTTCGCCAGGCGGCGGCTCCTCCTCCACCTCGCGGCGGGGTTTCTTCACTGGGGAGCCCGCCTGGCCCCGCTCGCCGGCGCTGCGCTTCCGGGGACAGTGAGGCGGCGGGGGGGCCGGGGCCTCAGCAGCGCAATCCGACCGGTTCGCCTCGCCGCCCGCCGCCGCGCAGCAGCAGCTACAGCCGCAGCAACAGCGCCGCGACCGGGAGCCCTCACAGTCCGCGCAGGGCAGCCGTGAGCCGCCCAGACCCGCTTCGTCCGCCGGCGGCGGCGCCCCGCCGGCCGCCCAGGCACTGGTGCAGGGCGGCTGCTCGTCCTCAGGGGACCCGCAGGCGGCGGGGGGCGGCTCCGGAGGGCAGCCCGGCTCGCTCAGGTAAACCTGCCGGGCGCTGCGCAGCACCAGTGACACCAGGAGGTTCTTGTGGAGCTTGAGGCCGCCGCGCTGGCCCCGCGCGCTGTAGATCTTGCCGAGCGAGATACTGACGATGCGGTGCGCCTCCAGCTTGAACTCCATAGCGGGCAGGGGGCGATGGGACCACCGGGCTGAGGTGAAGCCGTGCGGAAGCCGCGCCAAACCTCCGGGGGCCGCCCGCCGCCAGCTCCCCACGCCGCTCCTTCGCGCCGCCGACTGAGGCGAACCCACGCGCCCAGCGACGTTTTATACTGCCCCGGCCCCGGCCAATCAGGGCGCCCCGCCGGCCGCTCCAACCGCCGGCTGGCCCCCGCGCGCCCGCGCCTGCCAATGGCGACGCAGCGGAGCGGGTTCGAACGCTCTCCCGGCGGAGATGGCTCTTAAAGCGGCAACGCCAGGACGGGGCTCGTTGTGGGCCCTCCCGCCGGCGGACGCCGAGGGACAGCGGCCAGGACTAAGGCAGCACTCTGGGCTCGGCAGAGCCCCCAGCTTCACTGCACCCCGCATTGGCTTGATCACACCGACAGGCAGCAGTGCGGATTTTGGCCAAAACAACTGAGACATTTAGGGAGGGGAGGAGGGGGAAACAACAAACCAAACCAAGAGTGACTCGGTTTTGCAGGTTAGAAATGTTTCGATTTCAGCACCGGCCTCTGAGATCTTGTCGTGTTAGAGACCGTGCTGGCTAGAGGGGGAAGTGCAGCTTTGAGTACTTCAATGAACATCTGCCCTGACATAGAGCAGAAAGCCATACCTGCCCCACTGCCAGGTCTGGCAGCAAAGCTCACAGAGAGCCCAGAATAGAAGATGAAGATCCACAATGGGGTCGGGTAGGACTGCAAGACAGGATGGGGGAGGACGATATGCCACCAGCATCTCCAGGGGTGATGGGGTCTGCGGCAGCTCTTTGGGAACTGAAACTTTGCTTTTCCATAGCTGTGAAACATGGCGTCAGGGCCAGGCTGGTGGCTGGTGGCTGCAGGAGATAACCCACCCCCCAGACACAGCTCCAGGCACCAGCGCAGCCTCTAGGAAAGCTCAGGGGGTGTTTCAGGGCTTGTAGTGGGGACCCTCCTTCCACCGAGGAACAACCACCATCTGCAAGGAGGCAAGAAGTGAAAGGACCCAAAATTAAGGAAGTTCAATGCGTTGCCCTGGAGCATCAGTTTCCATTCCCATCTGACACATGTGACAACTCACTTCCATCCCTTTTTTCCTAAGAGATTTGTCTGCAGGCCCCCGAAAAGAAGAGCTGGAGGCTGTGATTACGTGTTGGCAAGACCTGCCACCATGTCCTGGATCACTGGAAGGACAAGGGGGTGGCTGGTCATAGTGATAACAAAAACCAGGTTGAGATTTAGTCACATCAAGACATAGTTGAGACAGCAAGAGCATTCCCCCAGGAATCCCCCCACACTCAGATCAAACAAAAGTTTTCCTTCTGCTCAAGCACAGTTAGAAAACCTCAAGTGCCAGTCTTCGGATGTTGAACACAGCCACATTTCTACCTGGGGGTCGACATCTCAAAATGTCCACCTCCTCCTGCACAAACCTGACACACTCCATCCTAAAGAGCTAGACCAGAGCATGCTCAACTGCACAGCCAAAACACAGGCCAAAACGACCGGCCTCAGCTGTCCCTTGCCCATGCCAGGGCAAGCCTCTCCCAGACTCACAGAGCAGAGCTGTCCCACCCACACCCAGCGTGGGAGGCTGGAGGGACGCGAGCCCCAGTGGTGGGAACCGAGGGTTTCCAGACCCGTCGAACCTGCTCCCACACCTTGGAGGGCCGGGAACACCCTGGCCTAAGCCCTCGGGTCAGTCTAACCAGCCAGAGCAGGTCTAGGCTTGGATACTTGGGACTGCAGTCACACCTCCTGGCCCTCAGCCCGCATGTCTGCCCAACACCAGTGCCCTCCCCACTCCATGACACAGCATTCAGTTGTGCCCCTGCAAAATGGCTTGTCCATCACCAGACGTGTTGCTCTGGGACTGCTGGTTGCAGATCACCTGCATCCTCAGCAGAAATAACCCCAGTTAGAAGGATAAAGCCAGGTTTGATATGTCTTAGCTGGATATATTCCTGCCTTGGATGTGGGTGAAGAGCAGTGGTGCAAATCCATCCCACTGGCTGAAAAAAGCTCAATGCAGGTGTAGGAGACACACTAGAGCTTTGCTGAGTGAAGATGCCTGGGTCTGAGTGGACCGACCTGTTCTGCCACTCACTACCTCACCCCGATGGCATGAGGCACCATTCCTCTCCGGTTGCTGTGTTTTAGCTACCTAACCTGCCTAGGAGCATGTGGGTTAGCAGCCTCCCCCCTACCTTGGCTAGGGATAAGCATAATGGGAATGAATATCGAGTGGTCTCTCATCCCTGTTAGTGCTCAGACAGGAGTCTTTAAGAGTGGCAGGGAGGAACAGAGGCACATGCAGTCAGGCGGCAGAGCTAGTGCCCAGTATCACACACCAACACTTTCCCTGCTGTCAGGCATAACCACTGGCATGTGTTATTCCCAGAACAGAATAGCTCCGCCCTTGCCTACACTTCATACCCTTTGCAAAGAGATGGAGCACTGGTTTGCTTTGCCGGGGTCGGAGGTGACATGCAAGGGGAAAACGGGAGGACCGGCACTAGTGCAGGCAGAGGCCGTCCGCAGCATGCAGGCAGCGCGTTCAGGCAGCCCGTTTTAAGCCAGGCAGTATTTTGGTGGCAGCCCTGCCTTTCCCTCCCAGGCTGATGTCATGCTTTAGTAAGTTTGAGACAGTCACATGGCAGCCCCTGAGGTCAGTGGCTGGGGTGGCTTTGTTGTCTGCTTGCCTGCCTGCCTGCCCTGGGCTCCTGCCTGTACCCGATGCGGTCCCTGCTGCTGGGTGACCGTGCTGGGTTTGTCCCTTGAACAGGGCAGCTCTGTGATACCCATGGCTCAACATCTCCGTGATACCCACGGCTGGGCACAGCGTGGGAGCCGTCACTTCCGTGGGGCTGGCATCCCGGACAGTGGCACATGCCTCGTGTCTCCTCGTCTGGCTGCAGAAGGGGCATTACCCCCCATCCCTGCGGGTCAGGGGGGGATACACGACAAGGAGGCGTAGGAAAGGGTGTGACGAGGTGCTCTAATCTTCGCATGTGATCTAACTGGGCTGGAAGGGGTTTGATGAACAATTAACAATCCTCGGGCTCAGCTGCTGCTTCCAGAAATAGCTCTGGCAGGAGGAGGAGGGCGGACGGGTTGGCAGACAAAGGTGGCCTCTCCGCCAGCAAGCTGCAGCCGGCAGCGCGGCCAGCAAGCCAGCGGCGGAGGCCGCCCCGGAGGCCGAGCAGCGGGGAGCCTGCGGCCCCACCTGGAAAGGAAAACAATGCAAGATAAAAGCAGCTCGGGGCAGGAAGCAGCTTGTGGTACAAATAATAATTGCAGAGGGCTGCGCGCACCACCGGGAGTTTTGAAGGTGTTTAAATTCGCCTTCCACAGTGGGCAGAGGAGGCTGGCGCCGGGAAGCTCGTCTGGGATTCGCGCGGCTGCATCTTGGCTGGGCGGAGCGTGGGGCTGTGTGCCAGATGCCTGCATCCCCTGCTATGGCAGCAAAACCCCGACGGGGTCCTCCCGCCCCCCCTTCCCCCCCGCCCCCAGCAGCAGCCCACGCAGCAGTGTGGTGGTTGGGGCCGCACCAGCACAGCCATCTGGCACCCAGCACAGCCGCAAGACCTGCGGCGGTGGGGCTGAGGATGTGGTTAGCAAGGTCCTGTTTCGACCGCGGCGCCTGTCCCAGTCCCCACCGCCCACCCGCCAGACCTTCGCTGTCACCAGATGTGCAGCCCAGGCCCCAGCGAGACGCCAACTGCAGCAAAGAGGTGGAGAACCCTGTGGGTAGGACAGACGGTGAAGTTAGGGTCTCCTCGAAGCATAGACTAAAGTCATCCATCTTGGCCGTCCCAGCACCACTGCAGTCCACTATCCCCTCTCCATTAAATTCAGACCAGAACTCATGAGTAAGAGCCTTCCCAGTAAGAAGATGGGAACAAAGAAGCCAAACCTCCCTCACCACCACTGAAGCTGGGAAAAAAGTCTTTGCACCAGCAGTTGCCTTGAGAGCTTCAGGACAGCCAAAGCCCCAGGGAGATCCAGGCACATCCCAAGAGATTGCTGAGGGAAGCAAAACAGCACAGGGAGGATCATGTCCAAATGTGATTCATCTGCAGCCCAAGTTCATTTCTAGATGGGAATAACAAACATCTCGATTGTGAGGGACCTACACAGGGCTCAGGATGAGAAGGAGGTTTCTCTGGGGTTGCTTGGGTTTTTTCCTCAGAAAAATCAATGACTCGAATGGATGTGGTCTGGACCTGCTGCAATCGGATATCAGTAATGAATTCCCCAGGGTTCCCAACTGCTCTGGTTTATTCAAGCTTGGAGATAAGGTCAGAAGAGCTGGGAAACATCCCAAAACAGTGGAGTGCTAACCACTAATCACTGCCAAATGAAACCCAAACACAATGCACAAGTGAAACAAACACAAACAAATCAATACAAAACCTAAAGCCAAAGGAGACAAAGCAGCTCCCTCCGTCCTCTTCTGAAAGGGTTGAGACACCCACCCCTGAAAGCACAGCCACATATTAGAAAGCAAAGGGTTTTTCCAGGGTTAAAAACCTCCTACCCATGAGCAGCAATGATGCCCAGGCAGGCAGGACTCCTTCCTATAGGTTTGTGGTTTTTTTTCACCAATAACCTGGGATTCCCCCTTTTGCTCTTTCACAAATGATTTAAAATTTCCCTTCCCTTACTCTGAGCCTTGGGATTTCCCTTCCCTCCCCTGGAGACCCATGAACTGGACTCCCTGCTCATCAGCAACCCTGCTCCTCCTCCAGAAGTCTCTCCAAGCACAAAGGGGGTTGGGGCGGAATCCCACTCCCAGCTATCAGCTTCTTCAGGCAGCCATTTCCCCTGGAAAAATGTGGCTCCACATCTTTCAGTGTTTTATGGAACCAGTTTGGGTTTCCTGGAGAAAAAAATGCATTTATTTGTCCAGGGTTTCCTATCAGACAACCCTTCCATTGTAGTCCACCTTCCTGTATTTTTTTCCCCTCTCTGATATGCCTGCAATGGGTCCTGTGCCATTTCCAAAGACAGAGGCTGCCTTGTGTCCAGGGGGAAAAGAAGCAGGACAGCCCTGGGATGCAGCCCATCAAACAACCCTCTGGCTGCCCAGCAAAGCCCATGCTTTTCACTGGAATAATTGGCTCCCCAGCAAACTCTTTGCTACAGAAGAAGGCAGCCTCGGTGGCATTCACTTGCAGCCCAGCATGGGGTTAAACTTCCCAAATTAATCATGCAAACTCCACAGAGCCAACCAACTCTCAATTGGGCAAATGGCAGGGTAGATCTCCTGCCCAAAGGACTCTCTGCCTAATTATTTTTTAACTTTCCCGGTACCTCAATGTCACCTTCCTTTTAGCCAGCAGGCAAATGACAACTGTAGCCCTCTGCACATCCCAGCGTGCAGATGCGTCCTCTGTGCGACTGTTTTGCTTAGGCATGATGGGGAGGATGCACAATGATGCTCTGAAGCCACGGAGTTGTTATCCTAGGACAGATGCCTGCTCTGCTCCCTGCTAACAAAAAGGGGGACCAAGGTCCTTGGAACTTGCCAGCAAACCACACCACACACAGTCCTTATTCAAAGTCTAAAGGCATGCTAGGAGGTAACCTTGAGTCTTACGAGTAGCAACCACGGAGGAGGGCACCAAGGGCAGAGCAGATCTTCTCTGTGTCGAATCCCTCCTCTCACCATCAAGGGAAACTGCAAAATAAAACATCTGTGCCTGCCAGCAGGCATTGACTCCTACTCCTCTTTCTGATCTGTGTCCCTTCCCTCTCGTGCAGACTATCATTTAGCCACCCGTTCCTTCTAACAACGTGAGGCTAACAACGTGACAGAGCCTGGAGCCCTGGTGAGGTCATCCATGTAAACAGGGATAACAAGGAAGGTTATGGGGAAAGGCTGTCAGGGATAAATTCATTCTGATTTCACTCACATAAAAAAGTAACAAGGGCTCTGGCAGTACAGCACATTGCAACTCATGTAATTTAACCTCTTTCTGGAACCAGGTAAGCTCTCAGCACCCCTGGCATCCTGTGGCAGGCAGTCCCAGAGGTTCACCCTGCTGAAAATAATGCTGACTTTGCTCAATTTCATTTCCCATTTTCATCCTCATTAAATAATCAATTGCTCATGCACTACAAAGAGGGAAATTTTTTTTTTCAAAACCACCATTATTCTGAATAGTCATCCCACATCCTACCATGAATACCATCCTACCTTGCATTTGCTCTTTTATTTCGTACTTGATTGTATCTTTGACATTTCTGGCCAGTTGTCCAGTCAGGGATTGCAGCCTCTACTGCACACAGGCCTTGCACTGACATGAACCTACCCAAGGGTAAGGCTATGGCATGAAACCAGCTCTCAGTAGACAATGAAAGTCCACAAGAGACAGCAACAGGAGGAAAGCCACAACCACAGAAGAAGCTTTGGTGAGGCTTCATTCCTTCCCAGACAACTATGAGTCCAAGGAAGCCCACTCCATTGGCTCTAGCATGTAACCAGGAACATCCAACATCCAAGCCACCTTCTTGACAAGGAGCAATCACCTCTCAGCATCTTGCTCTTCTAAAGCCTCAGAGCTGCCACTGTCAGGTCACCATGCTGTCACATAGTTGAGGCCTTGTGTCACCTGTGCCCTTGGTGCTTCATAGGGAAGTCCCCACCAATTCCTAAAAATGAGGCTGAAGAAACCTTGTTACAAACACAGAGGGGCCATGAGTGGGTAGGATATGCTGGAAACACTTGGGATTTGATGGAAAACCCCACTGCCCACCACAACACTGACTATTTAGTCACAAACTAGTGTTTTTTATCAAGTTATCATTGCCTTATCTCTCCTCGTACAACCATAGAAAATCTTCAGCAACTTTCACTAAAAATGCAAATGAGGACACTCAAGCATCTGAAACCCATTAGCTTTATTACTTCTTCCTTTAGCTGTAAAACCTTGTCTGGAGGAAAAAAAAAATCTCCTATGCTTTTACAAATACAAATTCAAATCAATTGAGCTTTTCCCCAAGAGGAAAAGCCATCTCTTCCCGCCAAATGCATGTTTTTGTAGCGGGCTAGTGCAGGATCACACACACACACACACACTCCCCTGCACATGTACACACATGCTGCAAATTTTTTCCTGATAAAAGCCTCAGTAAGCCCAGTTCTTCCCTGCAGACAGTTGGGATTTTGATGAGTTGGTGCTTTTCGGAACAGAAGTGTTTAATCACATCTTTCCTGACCAGTTCTGCAGCTGTGTGCCATGCACCAAGCACTCCTTTCCCAGGGAGGAATCGGTTAGCCGAGCTTGCCAGAAAGCTACCAAAACACTTCTCACTGCTTCCAAACCAAAAATCAGAGTTTTCCACAAGATACGGCAAAAATGCCTCCATTCTAAAAAATCCATAGCAGTGCTGTTGAGTCTAAATCATTGACTGCATCATGTACATTAATTTCCAGCATCAAAGACTGTCTGTGTTATTCCTGGAAAGTCCGCAACTTCCCTACACTTCAGTAACACCTCCTTATTTTCAGCCCTCAACAGCCCTGCAAAGCTTCACACTTTTTTGCAAATGCATAAAAAAAAAAAGATTTTCAATTAAGTGAATAAAGTGTTCATAGAATTTATGAAAGGATTTCTGAAATTCCTAGCTAGTAACTGTGAGCAGCTGTGGGAGCTTTCCCCTGTTTCATTCCCATCATAGCGAAGGTTTCAGGGGATGCTTGGTGAGAGCAAGCCAAACTGCACAGGCTTGGCACACCAAAAGGGGAGCACTGCAAGTTGCCCCTGACAGACTTCCATGAGTGTTTGAACAAATCTAGCCCTCATAACCTTCAGTGAGCTGCTCAGAATATATCATGTCTTTAAGCACCCTATAACTACTACAGCCAAATCCCATGGAGGCTCTGAACACAAAGCAACAAGGCAACAATTGTTGAGCTGCTTCAGAGCGATGTCCCCATTGAAGGACAGGTGAGTTATGGTGTCCTGCATTTTGTGGAAAAACCCTCCACCTTTGAGCTCAGTTGCGATATGCAAGTTGTTAAGGTGGGAGCTCTGAAGAGTGTGAAGCACAGTGGAAATCACTGGAGAATTGTGGGATTTGGGGGAGTACAAGGTCTTTGGGTCCTAATGACTCCTTGGCACCTAGAGGGAACCCTCCATGCTCAGCACAGTGCATTTTGCTGGGACCTCAGCATGGGAAACAAGCCATCCAAGGTGCAGCAAGGAAGGGCCAGCAAACACAAACCCTAAAGCTTGTCTCTGGCCTGTTGCACCACGCTTGGCAAGCTGCAGCTGCCCTAGTATGGGGCTGGCCGGAGCAGGAGGCAGTTTTCTCACCCCACAAAACTGCAGAAACCGGTTTTACATGTGCCACAAGCTTCCCAGCCCACACTCATGAGTAAAGCTGCTGTGATTGCAAAATTGAGGTACCCAGTTCACATGCTGAGGAGGCATCTCTTGTACCTTTTCCCTCAGTGAATCGGCACTGGTTTTGCTAGAGATGCTGGACCACAGCCACATTCAGAGAGCGCAGGCAGGGACACGCACTCAGATCAAGAAGCCAAAGATCTGGGTGATTGCTCCTGGCCATACCTCTGCAAAACCGACCATCTTGCCTCCTGTCCCATAGGAATAACACAGGACACCCCACACGCAGAGTGCTGCACAGAGGAAGCTCTGCCATATGTGTGTGGGAACATCCCCTGGTGCTGCAGGGGCACCATTCTCTCCTGACAGCTTTCCTAAGACTAGGGCTATCTGTGCCTGCAGCTGAGAGAGGCTACTAGGGAGCCGAGATTTGAGAGGGGGGAACGAGGGAACAGGAGGTCCTCACGCTGAGATGGACAAAAGCCAAGAGGCAAAGGGTTGTTCTCACCCGCAGAAGGGAGGAGGAAGGAAGCGGTGCCTGTTCATTCCCGGGGCAGGAAGGGTAGCGGGAGCAGAGCAGACTGGCTGTCGCTCTCTCCTTCTTCCTCCCTCGCCGGGTGGGAAAACACCCTGCCAGCACCACGGCCCAGCAGCCAGGCAGCTCCAGTCCCGCTCAGGACGTGCCTCCTTAGTGCCGAGAAACAGGAAGGAGACGCGGCGGCAATGGGGGGAGAAGGACGTTGTGCTCCAAGCAGCGAAAGACTGGAAAACCCTCTGGAAGAGCGGGCACAGCCCCACCGCATCCCCCCCATCCCGGGACATCCCCACTGCCCCAGCAGACCGCCCCAGCACACCCACACTCAACCGGCGACCTCACGCCACCACCCGAGCACCCCCCACCGCCACACGCGCAGTGCGCATGCGGCCCGCTCGTGACGGCGGGGGCGTGGCTCGGCGGCGGGGGCGTGGCGCGGCGGCGGGGGCGTGGCGCGGCGGCGTGCGGCGGCTGGGGCGGGCAGCGGCAGCGCCATGTCGATGGAGGACCCCTTCTTCGTGGTGAAGGGGTGAGCGGAGAACCTCGGGGACACCCAGCCAAGGGCAGGGCGTTGGGCGCGGCCGGGGCTGGGCATAGCTGACCCGGGGAGTGAGGGCTGAGCGGAGTCCGGGGGTCCCTGGAGGTGATCGGGACGGGGGAAAATGGCGTTCCCGACACCCCCCTTTTCGGCTGGAGTGGCCCAGGGCTCGGCCCCGGCCCCGACGGTTTGCTCGACGTCGAAGGCCGGGCGCCGAAGGCCCCGGGACGAGGCTCTGTGGCCGGCAGGTGCCGGGCCGCGCCCGGGCCTCCCCGCACGAAGCGCTTCCCGCTCTCCGGGCCAGCGACGCCCGAACTCTGTAGATGCACCCCCGGGTAAAGCGGGAGGTGCAGCGCGGCCGTGGCTGCAGGTGCGGTCCCGGCACGGAGGGCCAGCTTGGGGACAGCGTGCCCGGATGTCCCCGTCGGAGGGAGGTGGCAGAGGCTTGGGAAATGTTGCCCTGCAGCACGCAGAGCGGGGCGGGCTGGTTGTAGATGGCATCCCCCAAAGACGAGGTCCGCGGTGTACGGGTGGGAGGATGGAGAGGGGAGGGGACCGAGATGTGAAACAAACTGCAGTATGGACGGTGGCCATGAGAAAAAGCAAGCAGGGAAGAGCCTGAACACAGGCAAACGCAAACCTACCTTGACCACAAAGGTGACCACCACAGAGGTGGTCAAGGCAGGAGGAAATGAATAGGATGGAAGCACCTCAGTCTCTAAAAACTACCTTGGGGCCACCTTCAGCTTCTGCTGCAGGTGGGTCTCCTACCCCATGTCATGGTGAAACAGCATGCGAAAGCAGCAGAGGTGCTCATACGGGAGCAGTGGGGAAAGCCATATGAGCATAAGAGGTGTGGGAAGGGATGCTGGTGCAGCCAGGGAAAGTGAATCACTCTGCCAGGTTGAACTGGTGCAAAGCGGAAAAAATACAGGTCGCCATGGGTGGGGAGCAAATGTCTTGTCAAACCTTTCGGAGAGGTTCCCGCTCCATGCGGGGAAGGGCTGGGAGGGGAGAGGGCTGTGCTGCCGCTCCCAGTGTTAATTATTACCCAGCAGGTCGAAGGGGCTGTTGGTGGTGGTGGAGCCACCAGCGTTGCATTTAGTTTGCTCTCCTGGTGTTTCTAATGCAGTGCCCCATTGGAGGACATCCAGCTCTACTTTAAATTCCTTTTGTGGGTACCTCCCCAGGTATGCTCAAATGAAAAAAAAAAAAACCAAAACAAAACAAACCCAAACAAAAAAAAATACCCCAAGACTTCTTCTAGCAAGTAGTGAGGGGAACAAAGCTTGACAGATGCTCAGTGTGGGCTGCTGCCTTTAGGGCACTAGATGTGGCAGACTTGGAACTGTAGGCCTGGGAGACAATGAAGGGACACCCATCAGGGTGCCGAGAGACTGCAGTTTAGCACAGTTGTGTACTTCAGGCCATGGTGTAGAGAGCTGAAGAGTGCAGTCTCAGGTCATCTGTTCTGGGCTTCTCCTACTGATAACCTGCTTTCCTTCACTGGGGATAAACCATCAGCGTCTTACATAGATGCTGTGTGTAAGCTCTTGAGCTTGTGGTGGCCACTTTGCACACCAGCAAAGTCTGGTCTTGTCTGCATCACTCATCCTGGGTTCTTGTCAATGTGGGGGAGCAGTTCACAGCTCAAGGACTGCAGAGTTTGTAAATACAGATAACCACACTGATGGACCGTGACCCAAACTTATAGACCCATTTGCCCCAAAGCATCAAAGCAGCATTCAGTGCTGTCAGCAAAGCTGTGAACACACTCATCTCCAAAAAGCTTAGAGCAGCAGAAAAGACTTGTGTTCCCTAAGCCAGTGTAGTAGAGCTGTGTGGTTTTTAAATGCTGAATTAAAATAAACAGTGCTGCACTCTACAGTCAGCCTGGCTGGTACTGTGGGGACAGTTCCTGTAATTTTGTGTGCCCTAGGGGATCTTACATAGGTAGTCAGGAGTCTCCAGAGGAAAGCTGTTGAGAGGAATGCAAAACATTAATTGCCAAAGAGCTGCCTTGTTCAGACACTGCCCTGACTTGCCTGTGTGACAGTCGACAGAAATCTCCTCTAAAGAAATATGTCCCTTCATTAATAGCTGCCATGTAAGTTGGTGCCGCAACAAGGGATGGGATTGTCCAGTAGGTAGGGCAAATCCTGACTTCACAAAATAAGCTAAAAATTGTTTGGGGGAAAGCTGTGCTTCCCTGTGCAGTTGGACATGGGGCTGTCCCGGTGTGACTGCTGCAGAGGAACTGATGGTAATCCCTTCACTTCTGTTTAATCACCTTGGCTGCAGGGAGGTGCAGAAAGCTGTGAATACTGCCCAGGGGCTTTTCCAGAGGTGGACAGAGCTCTTGCAAGATCCCTCCATTGCCACAAGAGAAGAAATTGACTGGACCACTAATGAGCTCAGGAACAATCTACGGAGCATCGAGTGGGACCTGGAAGACTTGGATGAAACAATTAATATCCTTTCTGTGGTTCTTTAGAGATGCGGGATGTGGTTCATGGGTTGTACTAAATAGCCAAGTAGCAGTGCTTGGCAGTAGTTACTTTTTGCAGAAAGGACTGTTTGGGATTGAGTTTTGCATTTGTGTTGGCTTTTCCCAAACTGCAAATGAGAAATTAAGGCAAACGTCTGCAGCAAAAGGATTTTCTTTTTGCCTTTTCATTTTCCTTTTGACAAGGTATATTTTAAGGCTTTGTTCTAGAAAGCCTATTGTGTTGCATGAATCTGGATTTCTGTGTAGTCAGTCATACTCTAGGCTGGCTTCCAGAAATACTCCTTTTCCCTTGTGTTCATCTGAACACTCCTGAAAGCACTGTGCAGCATCAGAGAACCAAAAAAAACGTAGGAGAGAAACCCCACACTGGTGGATGTACTGCACAGTACGTTCCTGCCATGCCTGCTTTTTCTTCCAGTGTTTCATACTTTGCAAATACAATTTTGGGAAAAGGCACAGCACAGTGGCTGCTTGGTAGGCCCTCACTAGGGCACCCTGTGGGTCTGTGTGTATACCCAAGACAACTAATGGGGACTCCTTGACTCACTGCCTACGCATTGTTGAGGCAAACCCACGGAAATTCAACCTTGATGCGACGGAGCTGGGTGTCAGGAAAGCCTTCATCATGAGCACGCGGCAGGTGGTCAGGGTAAGGAACGTGGCCTTGGGGTGGGTACATGAGGAGGTAGGATGAGGAAGGAAGGCAGGGGGAGGGATTAGGTGGTTAAATAAAGGAAGTCTTGTGGCCATTTCCAGAGCAGAGAATAAACCTGATACCTGCTCTCTCTCAGGCTTCATTCTCTTCCTCTTGTGCTCCCTCCTGGGGCTGCCCATATGGGTTTGGGGCATATCCTCCTTTGCTGCTGCTACCTCTTCTAAGTCTTCACAACTTTCTTACAACAGTAAGCCTGAACATATAGTAATTGGAGAGGAAGAATAAGGACCTGTGATGCAGGAGAAGCTGGAGCCTCCCTTCAGAGTTGAAGGAAATTGCAACTGTCCTGTGCTTTTGTAGCACTAGTTTTCAAAACAGAGTCCACTTTGAACACTGACAGATGGTTAAAGCTTAGCATTACTGATGTGGTGACTTCCATTTCCTACCCCTACAGCGTAGTCCAAACAGCCACTAGATTTATTTTTAACTCAAGAAAGATCAGGTTTTTTAGTTGAAGTTCACACTTCAGAAGCAAGAGGAAGATTTTAACTTGGTAGTAACAAATAGAGAAGGAACATCTTCCTGAAAGCATCACTGCATGGTAACAAGCTGCTAGTTGGGAAGTTTTCTTCCTATTAATAGCTACACCAAGCATAGCTTAGTTTCTGCTGGCCCTCATGACTCTGATGTTCCTATTTCACAAAATGCATTGCTGTGGCTGGTGGAAAGCTTGTTACTCTACCTGCAGTCCTGTGATCTGGATGCAGTTCCTAAGGCTTGCTGCCTGGGAGCTGATACCTAAACCACACTGGCCTCATGTAGCAGGCATGTACTGACTGCTTTGCCGTCAGAGTAGTCCACTCCCAAAGAGACAGGATCATGCAAGCCTACTCTACGGTCCTCTTTTTCTGGCTGAGGACTGCTGGCTCGTGGGTTTTGGAGCAGTGTCTCTTATTGTTAAATGACATTCATTAGAGGCATTATGCAGCTGACTTCCAGTTTCCATGGGGGAATGCATGGTGTACAGCAGAGGGTGAAAGTAACTGAGTGGGATCCAGTGCTCTTAAGTGATGTATTACACGCCTGTGAACAGTAAAACATACCTAAATGTCCTGGTGACATCAGAATTCTGCTGGTGAATCGACCTCTACTAGATCATATTGACTACTTGCTAATCTGTCCTGTAAAAACTAGACTTACAATGGGGAGCCTTCTGTAGCTAGTGATCTTTCCAGGCACTTGGCAGCAAAACTGAACTGATAGAGGAGAAAACATATGCACAGTCAGAGAGGATGGCGTCAGGACAGGAAATCTATCTCATCCTATGCAGTATAAACCTAGATGCGACTGGGAATAAAGTGCAGAGGGTTACAGGCTCCCAAAACCCTGAAGAACATGATTCTTTCTTACAGTCTATCAGTGGGAACGTTAGTTTAATATAAAACAAGTAAAAGTGTTTCTGGCTGTAGCGGAGCAAAACAAGTAGTAAAATTTAATATTTTCAAAATATCTCATTGCTCTTGATTCTAGTATTAGTAAAATGATGAACTGCAATGAAGCTTTCTGCAGTTTTTTCCAGAATCTTCAAAATTTTACATTTTCAAAGATAATCTCCCTTCCCTCACTGCCCATAAAATAGCCTTCCTGGATATAGACAGCCCTGTTGCACTGTGAAGCTTGCTGTCACCTCAAATCCAGTGCTCACATACTACATCTTTTGTTGAACAAACAGGAAATGAAGGATCAGATGTCAAACTCCTCCATGCAAGCACTGGCTGAAAGAAGAAACAGGCAGGTGAGAAACAGAAAAAGGCAAGTTAAGTGAACACTGTGGCTGTTTGGTACTTTAAGGAATAAGGAGGATTTATCAGCTCTAGCAGCTGTTGTCTTAAGGTACGTGTTATGGGAACCTTTTATTTTCCCTTACTCCAAGGCTCCATGTTGTAAGGTAGAGTATATAGCATTGATTAAAACTGTATAAAAGCTGTAATTACAAGATATATCCTGTCTGTAGTTCATCCCCTTAAAAACCTTTGTTCTGGGAAGGGGCTTGAATGCTACAGCAAAGCTGTGTGTTTAAACTGTGTGTGTTTTTTCTGACCTGAAGTGAGCTGGTCTTGCAGGCATGTTGCTGCCTTTTCCAAGCCTGTCTCTCAAAGCAGAAAGTCAGCACTTACCATCTGTCTCTGTCTTCAGATCTGTTTGTGTACAACTGTCAGTGTTGCATCATCCCGTGGAAAGGGGAGTATCCTTCCTCAGGGGTACAGACTCAGAATCCATGTCAGTGAATGTAATCCTGCGCTCTGCTGTATTTAGGAGCCAAGATGCTGCAATATTCTTTCGTACAGCTGCCTGTTGTAATGGTTAGCCATGTAATAAGGTGGAAAAAGCTCAAGGAGTCTCAGGTTGTCTGCACGTGTAATCTAAGGAATAGAAATAGGTGCAGCTTGTGCTCCTTCCTGGTTGACAGGGAGGCTGTAAGGAGATCTCAGAGCTGACTTCCAGAGCTGCCTGAGTAAAACCTGGTGCGCACTTCATACAAGTAACTTGTGGCAAAAATTTCAGACTGCAACAAGCTACTGAAGGACAGAGCTAATTCTTGAGCTTCTTACAGGGTTAGTTGATGTGCTTGGTAAACACTTGAAGAAGCAAAATCCCTTACCCTCTTGCTCAAACAAGTCTGTAGCTGTCTGCATTTTGCTGTTTTCCTTTGTGCAAAGTTCCTGCTAGCTGCAGGCGACCATATGGCCCAGCTCATGTGGTGACATCTGGTCAGGAAAACTGACTTCCCCTTGCCGTCTTCCTCCCCCTTCCCCAGCTCCTTGCCTTTCCTCCAGACCATGAAGCCTGTGCTGAGCTGGGCTGCAGCCGCTCTTCAGCATGCCTCTGCATCTGAAAGACTAGCTGGTGGCGATCTGACACTCACAGGCTAAGGATGCCAAACAGGCCCTTCTGCAGCACAACTAGTGCACCATGTTAAATAAGTGGTAGCTACACTTGCCATGAACTGGAGAGAACAAGGAGCTTGTTCAGTGTCTCGGGGCAAAGCCAGATGTCCTGTTTGCTTCCTGCACTGTTGGTCCCTCAGCTTTCCTTACCCCTCTTGAACTTTGTAAGGCAAATAGTGACAGTCTTGGTTTTAGCCTGTCAGAGCAGTCTAATGATGCCTTGCTGTTCTTCACAAATACTTTGTCATCTCTTCTGTCTGGAAGCTGTAAGACTGTCTCATTACAAGTTGGCGTCACCTATATGCTGGTGGGCAGAGCTCCCTACCCCATTGTAGTGCTGCTTTTCACCTGTGGGCCACGTTCATTCTCTAGCGTCTTCTCCTTATGTTACACCCCTGCCAGGCACCAGACTTGGCTGTAAAGCTAAGTCTTTCTTAACACAGGTACCCTGAATCAACGAACATGAGCATACACCACTGCTGTGGTTATATATTGCACTATTTTACACTCAGCTCAACTGGTTAAGTACTTTATCCAGACCCTCTTATGCCTCTGTCACTGGTAGCACAGTGTTCAGTTCGAGCTATACATATTTTAACACAATATATATGGATACTTCCCAGCTTACGTGTCCTAGCACACAGTGCTGCCTCTTGAGCAGACCTTTGCTAGTCCTTTGTACTGTGCAAACTTCCTGTGTGCATCGTCTCTCGATTGTATTCCAGGTCTCCTGCTGTTGGAGAGGCATATCTTCAGTAATCGGGCTGCAGAGACTTCCCAGGCTGGCATTTTGGCATTGTGTTGTTTTAGTTGTGACAGCACTCTGGCTGAGTAGCAATAGAGCAGGAGGAAAATGATGCTGTATGCCTGTTTACAGAAGTATGGCCCTGTTTGCCTTCCCACTACACCCTGTAGACAGACTGTGAGCAGAAACAAGGATGTTGCTAAGGGCTCTATGCATCTGTTTAGGCGCTCCTGGGAGAAAGTGGGAGTCAGAATTGGAGCACTGGACCTGACAAATACACCCGTCTGGACCGGGACCTGCAATTAGCAAATTCACACTTCATTGAAGAGCAGCAAGCTCAACAACAGGTACGGCAGCTGGCAGCACATGGATTAAATAGCTTTGCTTGCCAAATGGGTGCCGTGGGAATGAGATATGGGCTGAGAGAGCCAAAAAAATCAAGTCCTTGGCTGATCTGGAACCAGGTGCCTGATAGCCCTCCTCTTTGCTTGCAGCATATACCTGTGCATATATTTCCTGTACATCACAGCTTTGGATGCATCTTGGTGCAGAGTTTTTAAGCCTTGAGGCTTGGGTCTTCTGCTCTGTACCAGAGGCAATCAACATGATCTGGAAGATGTAGCTCACTAAGCTTTAGCACTGCAAGGGTTGCTGAAATCCTTGGAAGAGTAGAAATACTGCAAACAGAAAAGAGTCCATTTCTCTTACACAACTTTCCTGTGTTAAAAAACGAGCTGATGTTTGCTGTTGTTTGTGTGCATCTTCATCAGAACAGGCTGGGAGCAGGAGCACGTGTCTGCTTCCTTTTCCTGCCTTTGTCAACATGAGATTTGTGAGAAAGCCTGTGTGAAGGCTTTGTGAGAACCCCTGGTGAGGGACTTCCCGGCACTGGGGGAGTTCGCCTGTGGAAGTGCCAGGCAGCGTGCAGCAGCCAACCCAAAAACAGGCCTTTAAACAGGCAGCTTCTCCAGGGTGGCAAACTCTACTAAAGCTCCTGACCCACACCGCCACCCCAGCTTTCAAGACGAGTTTTACCTAGTGACTCTGGGAAGATAAATAGATTCAGAAATAGGTAACTAGGGTAAATCTAATCCTCAGTGTGACAGCGCCCTGAAAGTGACGTAAAACATTAGCAGACCTATTCCTTTGGCACATTCAGAGCCAGGCTTGCTATTTTTAGCTGTAGAAGCTGCAAAAGCCTTTTACTCACGTTAACCCCTTGTTAGCTGCAGTATGTTCCAGGTTGCATTTCCCATACCTGCTACAGGCTGGAGGGCTTGTGGAGGTTTTGGTGACCAGTCCCTGTGGCTTTCAAGAGTCTCTTTAGTGGTGGGTGCAGCAGGGAACAGCAGGGGCATAGGTGAGCTGAGGCTCGATTTGCAGGGATGTCAAGAAAGTGCAGCCTGCCGTGCCACAGGAATGCCATGATGGGGAGGTTTTCCTGTGGCTGTCACTTCTCCAGCATTTTTTAGGAATGTGGTCCTCATTCCTTGTGGCTTAGATCTGTACCCAGGCTCTGCTGCTGATGTTGGCTGAGCAGTGAGTGTCCAGCAGATCAGCTGGCTCTGACCCAACTGCAGAATGCAGCATACCTATAATTACCTGTTTTCCTTTGTCTTTGGCCCCAGTTGATTGTGGAGCAGCAAGATGAGCAGTTGGAGCTGGTCTCTGGGAGCATTGGAGTGCTGAAGAACATGTCTCAGCGCATTGGTGGGGAGCTGGAGGAACAAGCAGTGTAAGTGTTAGATGCAGCACCAAAAACCCAGTGTGGGGCTAGCTGCAACACAGCTGGAGGTTCTCACACACATATCTCTGTCCCTATTAGGGTCTTGAATTACTAGTCCCTCAGGCAGCCTCTCCTGGCTGGCCTTAGATTTTAGGCAGTGGAAAGCATTTGTTACTGCAGCCTGCAAGGATCCAGCTGCAGCCTTGTTCATTTTGAAAGTCTGCACCTAGGGCAGGCTTAGCTGCCAGTTTGCTTTCCTTTCTCCTTTCTGCATACTCCCCCTAAGACACACAGTTAGCTCCTTGGGTTTGGGCAGCCAGCACTGCTGAAAAGATGAGGAAGGTAGGGAGGTACTGTGTAATAGAAATACTGGGCACTTTACCACTCCATGGGCTTTTTTTTGCTGCCCCTGGATAACTGCTTGACCGAGGAGCTTTCAGCTCTGCCTTGCCACTCTGAAACATGCAGCACAGAGCTGCTATTCATAGTTAAAGCTAAAAATATCCCTCACTCATGCTAAAGGTTAAAGGCTAGCTCACAGAGTAATTTGCATCCATCATTTACATATAAATTAGATTTTTTTCCCAGTTCCTGTCCTTTGCAAACAAGCGCATAAAGTTTCCAGTTATGATGGCTACCACTTCCAGAGAGGCTTGAAGGGTTCATGCCTGAAAACCCTCTTTGTTTGGTTGATAGGAGTCTGCAAGAATATGCCCCTTGTGATGTCTTGTTTGATGGAAGAGAGGAACTTTAAACGCACCTCCTGATGAAGCCTTGCAGCATGAGACTCTCCTGCTCTCAGGAAGCAGATCAGTGTGGCCATCAGTGCTTGCTAGACAGTAGCAGATGACTACTGCAGTGAGGTTTTTTACAACTCTTTCCCCACTGAATGAAGGTTTAACAAGTGCCTTAGAACTCCAATTGAAGGAAGCTCTCCTTTTAAATGTATTAAGCTTTAAAGTCCTGCTGGCTGGAGGCAGTTGGATTGAATCTTCATTCTGGATGTGCTCTTTTCAAAGAGGTGCTTGGCATTGGCAAAGCGTGGCTTCAGGAAGGCTTTCAGATTCATTACAGTCTTAGTATGGAGGAAGTAGAGGGGTAACTTCCATGCAGAGGTTAGAAAGCACCTTAAAAGCAATTGCAAATTTCATTCCTGCTTGATATATGACTGAAACAAGATTTTTGCTTTAACTACAGGCCCTGAACAAGAAAAGAGATTTCAAGTCCAAGCTGTCACCTAGATCTGTCTAACTGGTGTCCGCTAATCACAGACTATAAATGAGACTTTTCCCTTAAAAAGACGAAAAACCCCTGTTCCTCACCTTGCAGGGGTGCCTAGAGCTCAGCTGTGGACATGCAGGGTGACCAGTCTGACAAGAGTCCCAAATGGCTTCCTACTCAGCAGCAGACAGCTGCTTCAGCAGGTTTTTTCCCTCTTTTGGGTGCTTTCAGGAGACCAGACCATTTTCTCTGCCAAGGTGTGATGCGCTGGTCACATCAAGGCTTTTGATCAGTGTGTAAGCATGCTGAGAAATCCCAATGGGAAATGCCACTTGCCGATGAATGCCATGCTTCTCTTTCCCTAGGATGCTGGATGACTTCTCTCATGAATTAGACAGCACTCAGTCGCGGCTTGATAACGTCATGAAGAAGCTTGCCAAAGTGTCTCACATGACAAGTGGTAAGTCCCAGGAAGTGGGATCCAATCTTGGAAAGGGAGAGACAAGCTCTCAGATCTTTGGTGGGATGCTATGTGCTCCCACCCACTGACAGCCATCCCAGGGCCGAGCAGATGGGAGGGAGCACCTCTCACTGCCTGCAAAAGGGGGGAGACTTCCAAGCCCTGCAGCCGCTCCTGCCCAGACACTGCTCCCCAGCCTGTTCTTAGCCTTTGTTTCATTTACAGATGCCTTTCTATTTATGCTGCTACCGCTGCAGTGGGAGAATCCCCTCTAGATGGTTGGAGGGGAAGCTCTGCAGACTCCTGCTCTGCTGCAGTTTCCCGGGCTGCCTGTGGAACAAAAGCTTTCAAGGTGCCATAAAACACTTGCTACCGTGTGTGGCTTTCCCAGCACCAAATGCCTGCAGCAAGCCCCTTCCCAGATCCCACCTGTCCTCAGGCTGCTGGCGCCCTCGGGCTGCAGGCCTGTTGTCAGATACATCACTCAGCTGGTGGAGGAAAAAGGCAGCTTCTGCACTGGGGAAGGCCGAACCCACAAGAAAAGTCCTTATAAGGCTGTGCCTGAAGCCGGTGGGCTGGCAGGGCGCCGCGGGCAGAGCAAACAGGAAGCCCGGCATGCCTGCCGGGAAGTCCCCTGCCGCCAGCTCACTGCTCTGAGTGCTGGCGCTGCGCCCATGGCCGCCTCCTCTGTCACCCCTCTCCCCTGGGTGCTGGGGTAGCATGTGGAGGCAGCAGCAAGTCAGGAGGAGAAGTGTTCCTGTTCTGCAAGATTAGGCAGGACAGGGGATTTACGAGGTTGTGGAAATACGGCCGTAGGGAGACCATTTGGAGTGCTGACAGTGCACTTTGGATCACCAGTAAGCCCAGTGGCAGCATGACCGCTGGCAAACCTTGCATATCTCTCCATTCCTCTGGGAAAAATGCTTTGGTATTGCAGCGTTCCTGAGAATTGTGAATGAGCATTTCTGCTATCCCTTTCATTGTACATGCTGGGGCTAATCAGGAGGGTTCTTCCCTGCTGTGCCCTGAAGTTGGGGGGTGGCTGCAGCCTGTCCGAACTGCTGCACCATTGTCTCACAGGGGCTTTGGCATGCAGATGTCGCTATAGACAGAGTAGCTCTCAGAGGCAATGCAGCGTTGAGCTTCTGCAGAGCATGCACAAGGCCAGCAAGGTGTGAGGATGTCCAGGGGAAACCTCATTCCTGGCACTCTCCTCCAAGGAGCTGCCGTAGGCTCTTCCTGGCAGAGCTCTTTTGGGCAGCTTTTACCAGACCCTTTCTTGTTCCTTCAACAAACAGGTTATTCCAAGAATGAGCAGCAACAAACAGCACTTTTCTGCTTAGTCTTCCTGATTGCTTTTGAACCAGGTTATCAAATCTGTTTGAACTTGGCTGGGGAGAAGCCTCAAAATTCCCACAGCTGTCCCTGAAAACGGATGTATCCTGGAGGAGAAATGCTGTCACCCCATAGCCAAAGGAGCTGTTGCTGCTTTGTTTTTTTCAGGCTTTCTTGAGCTTAAACTGGGCTTCTAGTAGTAGAGCAAAGAAAAGCTCTCCCCCAGTTTTCATTCCCTATTAAAGCAGGAAGACTCACACATCCTTTTTCTTCCAGATCGACGGCAGTGGTGTGCAATTGTCATCCTCTTCATCATCCTGCTGGTGGTGCTCATCCTGCTTTTTGTCCTGTGATGGACTGAACATCCTTGGATGCCCCCTCCCTGCCCCCTCTCCCCAGTGTCACGGGGAAATGAAACTCTCACTGTTTCCGTCCGCACACAGAGAAACCTGACCCCAGCTCTCAACATTCTCCTCTGAGGACCCTGGTCCAGCTCTGCTGGTGTCTCACCGGGACCTGGGGAGAGGGGGTGCAGAACTGGAGCTGCCTCCTCCCCCAGTGCAGTGTGATCTGGACCTGACCTTCAGGTCTGGACCCTGGCAGCTGGAGGGGGACTTGACCCCTTACCTTTCCACCTCATGCAGGTAGGAGCCGGTTGCAGCGGTCCCAAGCCGCCTATGGTTGGATGGGGACATAGAGCAGCAAGCCCTGGGGAGGACAGGACCGGGGAGGAATTAATTGATTCACTGAGCATTACAAACTGCATTGCCAGCTTCCGGTGCTTGCCAGCCAAAGGCATTAGTGGGAGGAGTGGTGGTGTGGAAATCCATGCAGCCCCAGTGAGGGAGGGGAGCCCCGGCTGAACTCCCACTGCCCCACACTGCCTTCTTCCCATGGGCTGGCTCTGTGCTGCTGACCTACTGCCGAGGTACCACAGTGAGCCTCCAGCTGAGCTCACATCCACCACCACTTGGCAGAAGCTTGCATGCAGGTGAGCCGTAGGGTGTCCTGTCCTGTCCTGTCCTGCCATCGGCCAGCTGGGTGCGATGAGAAACCCCAGAGCTTTAAACTTGGGTTGCTGCTCGCTGAAAGATGGCAAACAGCCGTTAGCCAGAGAGTGAATTTCTTAAAGCCTTTAAAATTGCCTCCTTCGTTATACAAGCCTCTAAAGCTCATTGACTGATGCTTTCTTTGCCCTTGTATAACTGGGTGACTGCTTCTGTTTAACAGCTGCTTCCCTTTGGCAAGTGATTTGTCAGGTCTAAAATAACTTATTTTTTTTAAGGAAAAAAGAAAAGAACTTTAAAGATGTTTTTGATGACCGTTCAAGCCCCATTCTCTCTGTGGGTACACAACATGCATTGTCAGAGGAATGAGGCTCCATTATGTGCTTTTAAGTGCATATGAACTTGTAAATAGGATGTCTTAATTTTCCCAACTGCTATTTTTTTGACACCTCTGTTGTGAGCAACTAAAAGCTAGGTCACATTCCTGTATTACTTCCCAGTCCTGTTACCTTTGAGTTGTCTCAGCAGTGTTGGATAGTCTAGTTGTCTCCCTTGTACAGTGAATTAAAAGTCAGCCAGGTGGTTGATACCAACATGTGGTGAATAAAGCTCACCCTGGCAGTATCACAGGAGAGAAACACAGCCAGGAGGTTACACTGCTAACACCAATTGCAGGATATGGGGTGACTCTTCAGAAAAACGAAAGCGATTGCTTACTAAAGTCTTACTCCCATATTTAAGTTGCAAACACCAGAAGACTCAGGCCAGGCTGGCTTTACACCTCTCATCTGGCTCTCAGGTGGGGCTGGAGGAAGAAGTTAATTGGTGCTGATGCTAATACTTCTGCTGAAATTGCAGCTCAACCCTGGAAATCATCCTCCCGGAGTGATAAGCTCACCACCAGACAGCTTTACCTCTGGGATGCTTAGCCTGGACTGACCACTTCTCCCCACCGGGTTTGTGGCTCCCTTCCAGCAGTTGTGTGACGCTCCTGCGTCACAGGCGCTGGGTGCTGATGGCCAGCAGCGCTGTGCCTTCCGTGGCCGCCAGACTGGGATAAGGGGGTCTGAGAAGGAGCTGCCCTACTGCACACCTTTCCTCATCAATGCACATGTGCCCCAAGCAGCAGCCCACACTAATGGTTTCAGCAGTTGCTCTTTGTCCTTGTGGAGAACCTCATTTCTTTTGGTGTCGTTACAAGAAATATGTGGTGTCTCCTTTCCAGGGCTGCCTATAACAGCATCTGCATGACTCCTTGGGCTTAATACCTCTCCAAGAGCAGGTTCCCAGGAGCATGAGTCTAACCAGAGAGTAGGGATCGCTGTTGGCCGGTATTTGCACACCTTTGATGTTATTTTCAGCATGGTTTTGCGTCCTCCAGGAGCAACTGATGCTCCATGCAGGACCATGCCTTCTTTAGTCTGGTGCAGTGTTGGAGGATGGTCCAGCTGCTGCCATTGCCATGAGCCACCAAACAGCCTTCAGTCCCTTTTCCGTGTACGTTAGCTTTTTCTGTTGGTGGTGCTGCTCCCTTTAACACTAAATAAACACCCTGCTGCTGCTGTGCTAGACTGGGCAGCGGCAGCGATCACCATCCCTTCTCGCAGTGGCCCTTGCTCAGGAAGAAGCTGGAGGGGGGCTCTCCTGGCACCAGGTAGCTGCTGGCAGATGCTGCCCACATGTGGGTCACCAGCATGCAGAGGGCAGCCATTCCTCCACTTGCTGCCCCGGTGCCTGCTGCAGAGGCCTGTCGGTGCGCAGACACCCTGGTGCCACCCTGCAAGTTTTCCCTGCTGTGGCTGGAAAACAAACCCCAAACAAGCAGCAGGAGCGCAGACCCCCATTAGCTATGAATACTTGCAGGCAGTGTCCTCAGTGCTGTCCCAGCAGTGCACACAGGAAAAGAGCGGTCACCCCGTGCTCCTCCCAGCCCACAGTGCTGCTCATCAGGGCAGGGAAGGGGCTTTGCTCAGCTCGTGGAGGAGCAGTGCAGGTGGCTGAGCCCCCCCATCTGCCTGCTTAGGGCTCTCCAGCACCTAAGGTGGTCAGGAGGTGCAGGATCTCACAAAACACAGGCTGCCTGGGAATAGCACTGAGGGGAATGCACTCGCCCCCCACCACAGCTCTCTCTGCAGAGCATTAACCCAAGGAGCCCCTCTTCCCCACCCACAGACTGAACAGGTCTGTAGGCCCAATTGCTTCTCTGGCTTCTCCTGGCCATAGATGACAGCATCCAGGCTCTGCCTGTCATGGGGCTGTGGGGCATGCCAGGACATGTTCAGAACCCTGGGTTTACACAGCAAATCCCACTGTAGTTACAGTGGCCCAGGGCAGAGAGATGTCAGCCTCATGGGAAAGCACCCACTGCACCCATCAACAGCCCCACAACCCTGGTGCTGAACCCTCCTGGCCAGCCCACACCAGTAGGCATCACCCCAGCCTCCCCATGCCAGCTGTAAGCCAAGGGCGCCCTGTTCATTATTACACATATGTACATATTTTAATGTTTTCTGCAGTGTGAAATAATTTAAAAGAAACCCACCAGCCCATGCGGGCAGGTATTTAGCACTGGCAGGGAGCCCTGTATCTTCTGGGGTCACAGAGATGGGGCATTGCCATTCTGGCCACCCCAATGCCCAGCAGGCCAGACCTAGCTTGGCTTGATGGTATGGCTGGGGTGTCCTTTGTCCCCACAGCTGGGGCAGCTCCTCAAGATGCTGGACACTGGGGAGTCCTTGGTCCCACTTTGTCTCCCAGGGAGGAGCCTCCACCACAGCAGGGAGCCAAGTGTCATACCGGAGCAGGATAGGTCCCGGTGCTGCAGGGCAGTTTGGTCCACTCAGTGCCAGCCTGCAATGTCCCATCAGTGGGATGTCATCCTCCTCCCACCGGGCTTCTCAGGAGCTGTGCTGGGGCTACCGGGGTGCTGGGCGGTGCCTGAGCACACGAAGTGACAGCGTGTCCGCCTGGAGCAGCAGCTCACGGATGCGGGCCAGCCCCAGCCCCGAAACGGCTGCCCCATTGACCTGCAGGATCTCGTCCCCCACACCCAGGAGCCCCGCGTACAGCTTGGCCGTGCCAGCATCCACCATCTCCTGCACGTAGACACCTATGGAGAGGGATGGCACAGGTGAGCCCCCACCCTGCACCCCGTGGCTGGAGCTGTGCCCCGTGGGGGTGCCCAGGGCTGCCCAGTCACAAATACTGTAAATGGCTTTTGGGACAGGCTGTGTGTCCCAAGCCAAGGGCTGATGGATGTGTGGGACTGCGTGTGCACAAAGCCACACGTGGCAGTATCGCCCCGTCCGCCATCAGCCCTTTGCGGCTCAGCAGGGATGGAGCAGCCCTTTCTACCTGTCCCCAGGGTTGCTCCTGTGAAGGGAGAAAAGCCACTGTGGAGGGGCCATGCCAGGCCTCCCCTACGGTTTGGGGGAAGCTTTGGGATGACCCCACTGTACCTTTGTCGGGCCGGCCATGCCCAGAGGTGACACAGAACCCGAAGGCACCCTGGGGGGGTCGCTGCAGCTCCAGCTGGCTGGTGCCGTCAGGGAAGACCTCCACCACACGCCCCACTGCACGCAGCCGACCGGGCACCCCAATGTCCTCCACGCTCAGTGAGCGCCGTGGCCCTGAGCCCCCCTTCCTGCAGGGAGAGGGGAGATGGGGTGAGCGGGGGCCCTTGGCTGCACCGAGCCACTGCATGTGTCTGAGCACCCTGAAACAGCAGATGTGCAGGGCCGCATCCTACCTGTCAGCCATGGTCTGGGGCAGGAGGTAGGCACTGGCACGGGGTGCCTTGCCCAGGAGCGGGTGCAGGCTCTGGACAGAGGTGGCTTTTGGGGGCTGATGGAAGGGTGACACCTGGAGAAAAGCACCTGATTGAGATGGGGACAGCAAAAGCCGTGCAGCACTGCAGCCCATCATGCACTAACATGCCGAGGGAGCAGGCGATAACAAGGCATCTTTGTTACACCTTCCCCCCCACCCCCTGCATCCGCTGCTGCAGAGAGACAAGCCAGCATCCCCCTCCCTGGGAAGGAAACCCCCCTGATGCGTCTTGAGGAGGCTTCTCACTGCTGTCATGACCCCAAACCAGATTACCCCATCTGCCCTCCCCGGGTCTGCTTTTCCACCCTCCCCGGGTCTGCTTTTCCACCCTCCCTTGCTCCCCCCTTCCCCCTTCCATTCCCCATTTGGCTCCAGGCTTTTCAAACTCCCAAGTTTGGGACGGACCATGCCACCACCCACACACACACCTCAATTCTTCCTGTGGGACCATAAAGCTATGGCTCAGGAATGCTTCCACCCAGCCCAGCCCCTCTTCTCCTGTGGGGCCCCTCGGCTCCCTGCAGACACCCCCGACATGGGCTGATGTTTCAAGCTCACCAGCTGCAGGGACTGCAGGGAGGGCGACTTCTTCATGCTGGACCCATCTGGCGCGGTGCTGCCGGGGGCCGGGAGCTGCTCCATGCTGTAGCAGCGGAAGCGGCCCAGACGCTGCTTCGTGCTCTGGCTCAGGCTGCACAGGAGCTTCTTCAGCCCCGATGCCGAAGCGCTGCTCCCCTTGCGGCTCACTGGCTGCCCCTGCTCCCTGGATGGAGAGGGGTGGCTGTCATCCGCCCTGTACACGTGGGGAGCAGGACCAGCAGCTGTCTCAGGGCTGAGGGCACATCCTGCACCCACCACTGCAACCTTGAGAGCTGCACCATGGTGAGACCGGGGTGCTGCCACCTCCCTGCCACAGTAACTCAGCTTGCACAAGGGCAGGGTTCACAAGCCAGAGACCCCAAGGGCTGCCTGACATCTGCCCCACAATTTCAGCGGTTTAACGCCATTAACTCCCCTAGTCTCTGCCTGAAGGGAATGCATCCTGCTGAGGGGCTTGAAGGACCCAGTGCCGCCTCCAAACCCTACTGCCAGGCTGAGTCCGGCAGGATCATGTTTAGTGAGCCCCAGGGCAGCCCAGGGGTGGCAGCATTTAGCAGCCGATTTTCCCCAAAAGGGAAGCACCTGGCACTGGGCTAAACACCTCCAAGGTCACCCACGTTTGCCCACAAGTCACATCTGCTGCAACACCCCCGGTGGAACCAGATGCAGGGTGAAACACAGCCCCCACAAACTCCTCTGAACACACATGCAAACCTGTCACCTCACATTGTGGTTTCTGGAAGGGTTTTGGAGCTGAGAGGTAGAGTCCCACCAGGAAGCCTTTGGGAGCTCGGCCTGGCAGCACGCTGCTGTACCAAGGAGGGATGCTCAAGGATGCAGCACTCACCGTGCAGTGCAGGCTGTGAGCAGCCCTTCTCACTCACCCATGTGCTGCGCTCCTCCTGCCTGGGCACTGCTGCTGCGCTCCCAGCTTTCCAGCTGCATCCCCAAGGGAATGAGAAGCCTCCTGGGGCACAGGGGTGATGGGCTTGGCAGTGGGATGTGACGGTGTCCCTGCAACCACAGCAAGCTGATCGCATCCCTGTTTTATCAGAGACCCCCCAGGCATCCCTGTGTGTGGGTCTCTTACCTCTGCCTGTTTCCAGAGGGTCCTGCCCATGGGTGTTGTTGCAGTTGTTGGTGGACAAGGCACGGAGGGGGCTCCCCGGGAGCCACCTGGGGCTGCAGGAACCCCGACGCTCCCCTGGCCCCACCGTGCCTCCAGGCTGGGAGGACGCAGCGCTTCCAGCATCAGGCTCCGGACCCCGGGATCCTTGGCTGAATGCTCGGCGGAGGCCACCGGAGAAGAGGGCTTTCCTGCAAGGCACCTGTGAGCAGGCCTTCTTGGTGTGAGGGGGAGTGGGGACATGGCTGCCTGGCACAGTGGTGCCAGCCCCTGGCTGTGAGGAGGGCTCCCGGGGCTCGCTGGGCTGCTGTGGGGTATGAGCAGTGTTTCCCATCCCATTGCTGCTCCCCGGATGACAGTAGGGGTCCCTGTCCTCCTGGCTGCTGGCTCTCCTCAGTGGCAGGGGGCAAACAGCCCCCGTCAGGCTTGTGGCGCCGCTTGAAGAGCCACCCCCTGCGCAGGGACCACCACTGGCAGCACACGTCCCCTTCTCAGTCCTCGCCTCCGGCTGTGGGGTGGCACAGGGGGTCCTGTGCCCGCGAGCATGGGGGCCCTGGTGCCCCCGCAGGTGGGGGCTGCGGGGTCCTGCCTCCTCGCTATCCGTCCGACAGCCATCAGAGGTGTCTGTGCTCTCCAGGGCAGAGTCCACCTCGTCGATGTAAGTGACATCCCCGATGTAGGTCTCCTTGATCTTCTCAGTGTGGATGCGCTGCCGGGAAGGGAGAATCCACAGTGGCGACCCCCGGGGGCCCAGAACCCTGGTTTTGGGCTCCGGCTGGGCAGCGTTCAGTCCCGCGCTATCCCCTGGGATGCTTCCTTGTGCTGCAGGACTACTTTCAGCCTTGTTGGTGGCTGTTGGCACGTCCGTGCCGCGAGTGACGGCCGCTCTGATGAAGGAGCCACAGGCGCTGCACTTGTCGCCAGCTGCGAGGTCACTGCTCCGGGCTTTGGGCTGCCCGGACCCGTCCCCTGGCTGCCTGCCTCCGGCCGGCTCCGGTGAGGAGAGCGCCGAGCCCGGCACCCGCCGGTGCCGCAGCTGCAGCCGCTCCAGGTACCGCACCTCGGCGTCGCGGGCCGACTCGTCCTCGAAGCGCACCCGGGATGGGGAGGGCCCCCGCGGCTGCCTTGGCTGCCCGCAGCTCGACTCCCCGCTCGATGAGTCGCTCAGGCTCCCGCCATCGCGTGGGGCAGCGCTCGGCCTCCCACTGAGCTCCCTGACGGGGGACAGACAGATGGGCACGGACAAGCTGCAAGGGCTGCCCGATTCCTTTGGGGAAGTAGGGCAGCAGCGGGAAAAGCCGGGGCAGAGCATGGGACAGGAGGAAAATCCACCTGATGCCCCGTCACAGTGTACAGCCCTGCTCCTCCCCAGCCCTCCGCCTGGGCTGCCTGAAGCTGAATTCATGAGAGGCTGTGACAACACCCAGCTGCCGCAGCTCGACCTTCACCGCTCTGCCCTGCACCGAAGTGCACGGTTAATCAGTCCAGGAGCACCGAACTGTACATGACCCGGCACACGTGGCAAGCATTGGCTCTGGTACAACCTTCCGGCACCGAGCTCCCCATCAGCTGGGAAACCGGTCCTCCCAGCCAGCCAGGAGCATATCCTTAATGCCCCCACAATATCAGCACACACAGTTAAACACCCCCAGATATCATACTACAAACACTTCACACGTGCCCGGCGGGAGGATGCTGCTGCGAGCAGATCGCTGCTCACACAAGGGTAGGAGGCTGCACGCACGTTTGCAGCAGATCGAACCCTGGCTCTGCACATGCACCAAACCCAAATGCATCCCAAGAGCACCGTGGCACTGGGGGGGGGGGATGGGGAAGGTTGCGGGGCTGGCACTGACCTGTGGTGCGGGATGGCGGAGGAGAGGAGGAGGATGTCGTGGCTGGCACGCAGGGGGTTCGTTCGAGCCTTCATGCGGGCACGCTGCAGCAGCTGCTTGGCCTGCTCGTGCCGCGGGCTCAGCTCGAGCTCCTGCCCAGGGACAAAGGCCCTGCAGCCCCGCAGCGGGGAGCGGGATTAGGAAAAAATAACAGGGATTAGACCCGGTTTAACAGTGACGACGCGGCTGCTCTGACCAGAGAAAGCGGGGCCTGGCTTCCACTCACGGGAGGGCTGCCTGCCATGCTGGGGGACAGCAGGGCAGGAACCCCTGTAGCCCCAGTGCCAGGCGGGAGGAAGGGGGGAGCACCCTGCACTGGTGATGCTTTGGGGAAAAGGCTCAGCCAAGGCAGCGCTTTGCATTACCGATGTGGATGGGGAAACTGAGGCAGGCACCGCCTCCAATCCCTGCCAGTGTAAATCCAGTGATGTGAACTGAGGTAGGTTTGGGATGACCTCACCCAGATGCTTTGCTGCCTTCCTTTCCTTGCGGGGGGGTTTCCTTTGCACCCCCCTTGCCCCGCCAGGGATCCATCAGCTCCAGCACTGCCTTCCCTGCTGGCCATGGCCCTAATCCCCTGATTAAAATAATCAGCTCAGCAGTTGCTTTGGGGAGCATGGCCTCAACCTCTTTGCAGCAGCAGGATGGGAGAAGACCAGCCTCCAGGAAAGCCTCCTGTGCAGCACCATGGGAGAACCAGCTTTCCCCTGGGGTTTGGCTTCTCTGCTCACTGGGGGCACAGCAACCCCAGCTCTGCCTTGCACCCAGCCACCACTGATCAACCCTAACCATGGAAGGGAACAGAACCAGTAACCATAAAATATAGGGGTCTTCCCCACTCGCTTCCCTCCAGGTAGCCCCCAAGCCCCCATCCCTGCTCCCCAGCCAACAGCTGCTGCCCAGCTCACCTGCCAGTCCCACATAAGTATTTTTAGTCCATACCTCTAAGGTTTATCATTAGTCCTACAAGATTACACACGCCTGCCTCCTGGATCCTCTTAAGCACCTGAAGCAAGTTTCTGTGCCTCCTCTTCCCCAGCTCCCTTCCCAGCCTGGCGTCCTGGCAGGGACCCGCTGCTCCCAACCACCACATGGACACCTGGCTTGGCCTGACCCTCCTGCCCTGCTCACACCAGAGCATCACTGAGGCCCCTCCACACACCCCCCCACTGGCTGCCACACCAGGGTGCTGCCACACCAGGGTGCTGCCACACCAGGGTGCTGCCCCAGCTCTCCTCCAGAGCCCTGCCAAGCCCCAGCACTACAGGAAAGAGGGTGATATCCAGCTCTGCCACACTGGGGCTGACCTACCTGCAGCCCTCGATGTCCTGCAGTGAGACCCCTGAGTCCCAGTCCCCATCGCTTGCTGCCACCTCTGAAATGGAGGACAGGCAAAGGCATCAGCTTGGCTGGGCTGCGGCCCCCATCCTGGTCCCTCTTGATAACACCCCCATATCCCCAGCCTCACCACTCAGTCCATCCTAAAAAACACCCTTTTTGGGGCTACCCCAGCTGCTTGGTTCTGGAGAGACTCCAGGGGAGTGGGACATGGAGCAACAGCGCCTAGCATACGGTGTGCCCACAGGGTCATTAGGACAGATGTTTTCTAAGGAGAAATTAATTCCCTTTTCTGATGGCAGCTTGCAAAGGGTAGATGATGCCTGCAGACCTCAAGTGCCCCAGAAAGCAAGGTTTTTGTTTTCAGCAGTGAAAATCCTCACCAAAATGTCGAAGGGGACCAGCAGCACCCAGGGCATCCATGGGAAGAAGCACCCCATGTTGTTTGTGTGCATCTCCCACAGCTGCCGGTGAAGGGGACACAACACCCACAGGGGATTGGGCAGCACTGGGGTGTGAACCAGCACGGAGCTGTGCCCACACCGTAGGATGCTGGAGGACAGCACCAAGGGCCCTGCTTCACCCCAGAACTTTTCCTTTCTGCTCCCCCTAGTTCTATGGAGACAGCCACCACCTGCCCAGAATACAGACCAGGGGCATCGAGGCCCAGCACCTCCTGCAGCAGCCGCCGGTTCCTCTCCACACGCTCGGCCAGCGAGAGCCTCTCCCAGCCGTTGGCCGTGTTGGGGGACGCAGACAGACCCCCCCGGTCCCGCACCGGGGTTCGTGCCTCTTCTCCGAGGGGATGTCTCTCGCGGGGGGAGGCAGAGCCCCGGGTCCCACTGCTCTCACCCTGGGGGAGCTCGGTGCCTCCTGGCACGTCTCTGGGTGCCGGCACCCGCCAGAGCCCCGGGGTGCCGGCGCGGGGTGCACGGGCGCTGTCAGTGGCAGGCTCCCCGTCCAGCAGCCCATCCGTCAGGTAGGTGCGGAGCTGAGCCCGCGGCTCCACCGCTGCCGCATCTGCTCCCGGCTTCCCCCGCCGGGGACGGGGCTTCTTAGGGGAGGGGCGCTCGGCGGCAGCTGCGGGGGTCCCCGGCCGGCCGCCCCCCCGCTTCTCCTTCAGCGCCTTCACCTTGCTCTCCAGGATGGTGGGGGGGGGCTCCAACAGGGCAGAGGCTCGGCTGCTGCTCTGGCTGTGCTGCCTGGGGGGCCGCGGACCCCGCCGCGTCTCAGCAGGAGAGCCCCCTTCCATGCGTCCTGCGGGGAGAACACCCAAGGGAGGGGTGAGCCCCTGCGCCGCCCTCACAACCCTCCTCCCAGGAGCATCACTCCTGCCTGCCTGAGGCTCTGGGGACAGCAGACGTAGTGATGTCTGTGCCCGTGGGGCAAACGTATGCGGTGCCACTGTGGCACAGCACGACAGGGCAAACCCACCCCCCCGGAGCACTGACAGTGTACAAACATCGCTCAGAAATGGGGGAATGGGCGAGCCGCGGTTCCTCGAAGCTGGAGTGCCTGTGTCTACCCGAGCTGTTTTGGTGCCCCGGAGCACCAGCAAGATGCCCGGCAGGGAATTAGCACTCTCCTGAGTCAAATCAGGGCCCCAAACCTCCCCAGAACAGAAATCCCTCGCCGCTGCAACTCGGCAAAGGTGCCACCAGACAGACACCGGCCCCCAGGGTCACACGTGTCACCCGTCCTGCGATGGCCTCTTAGTCCCAGTGGTACCCAGTTGCTGCTGCCCCCCTGCACCCCATTGGGAGCATCCCGTCCCCGCTAGTGCCCCTGGAGGAGCCTCCCCCGTGCCAGGAGCATTCCCAGGACACCCACCCAGGCCTCATTGCCCCCCCCCGGCTCACCACAGCCCCTCGCTGCCCCAGGGCAGAGCAGCGGTGGGACAGGGCTGCGGGCGGGAGGCGAGGGCTGTCCTTACCCCCGGAGCAGCATCGAGAGAGGGCTGGGAAGCGGGAGAAGAAGGCGGAAGAGGGGAAGGAAGCAGGGGAGGGGAAAAAATTAAAAAGGAAAAAAAAAAAAAAAAAGAAAAACCAAACCAGCAAATCGCGGCCCCTTCCCGGAGCCGCGCTCAGCCGCTTGGCTGGGCTCTGGGGCCGCGCCTGGCCCTGCCTCCCCACAGAGCCTCCTCCTCCTCCTCCTCCCTCGCAGCGCGCCCCCCACGCCAGGGCACACAGCCCGGAGCGTGTCCCCACGGCGCCGGCGGGTGGTCCCGACGGGCAGAGCGCCGGGGGAACCCAACGGCCCGTGACGGGACGGGCGAAGCGCGGCTGCCTTGGCCGGCTCTGGAATGTCCTTTGTCTGGGCTGCGGGTTTGCGAGGCGAGAGGGGAGGGAAGCCAGGCCAGCTGCACGGGCCGGCCGGGGGCACCTCACCTCGGGGTGCTGGAGCCGCCGAAAGGATGGGGAGGGAGGTCCCCCAGGAGTGGGGGTGTTTTCTCTAACACCTCCAGCTGCGCTTCAGGCACCCTCCTGTGACCATCACACACGTCTGCAGATGTGCTAAATTTTCCTGCTTTCCCGGAGGCCAGATCCTGCCTCGACCCGGCCACAAACCAGAGCCAACCAGGAATCTTAAGGCAGGAGGATGGTGAGAGTCAAGCTTGGTCCACCCATCCACACCCCTAAACCCATCGTGCAACGTACACTCTGAGTACACCCACTGCTCCCCATGCACCAAAACCCCCTGTCCATCTCCCCCGAGACCCCACAGAGCTCATCCCACAGGATGAGGGTCCTGTGTGGACATCGCTTACCTGGAGGTGCTGGGACTGCCGTCCCCAGTGGACATGAGGGGTGCTGCGGGGGTCATGGGCGTCCTGGCCCCGCTCCGGCTGCTGCTTTAAGCTGCGGCTTTTGATATTTGTGATTGGTTTCATAATCCCGATCAAAAGGAAATCACCAGGATTATGAAATTGTTTTAATCCTCCCGGCTCTGGCCACACTGGCTCCCACCAGCATGAGCAGCAAGAAATCATTTTTATCTTCCTAAAACATTCACCACTACTACAAGGGTCCCAGGGCGCTCATCACAGCCAAAACTGAGCCCAAGGGCTCTCCCGCAGGGGCTGGCCAGGCTTCCTCGCACCAGGGCTGACGGGACGCAGAGATGACTCCTTGCCCATAGGGGACAGACCTTCCCCCAGCTGCCCCCAGGCAGGAGGGGACTGCTGGCAGGTTTGGGTGGAAGAGCTCAGAGCAGGGATACTCTCCTCACCCCATCCCATACCCCCACCCTGAAGCCCAACCTCCCCTGCAATGCCAGGAGGACCCATCCTTACCTCTGTGACAGAGAGGGATCCCTGCTCCCCTGCCTGGGCTGGGGAGGTGAAACGCACTTGGGAGATGCTGTCCCCGTCAAGCTGGGAACAAACCACGCAGTGAGGTGCCAAACCCGGGCTCCTGCCATCAGCCAGGCAGGGGGCCGCAGCCAGGATTAAACCCTGGGAAGCAGCTGGCTTGAGCAGCAACAGGCTTAGGGTGATTTCAAGGAGCTGGGCTCTCTTCTGGAGGAAGACTGATTGCAAGAGATGATGAAGAGATTTAAGAGAGCAAATCAAAGCACAGAACTCAGGCAACCCAGAGCTGGGCTCAGCCTCTGGTCACCCACTGTGCAGGCAGGACAACACCTTAGACCAGAGACAAGCTGGAGAGAGGCAACTGAATGTTCTCAGAAGGACCAAGAGCCTTTAGCTGGTATGGCACGGCCTGGACAGGTTTCCTCCAGCACCATCCCCTGATGTGTTGGGTTTGAGCCCTGAGCACTTCCCTCTGAACACTTCCTGCCCACCTCAACCCCTCTCCAACATCTCCCTCCTCCCAGGACACACAAGTCCCCCACCTCCAGCCACCAGCAACAGCCCAGAGCTCCCAAGGGCGCAAGAGCAGCATCTTTACAGAGCAGTGGAGGCAAACGCTTTGTGAGTGAACGTGGCACCAGGCGTGGGACATGAGAAGAAACACACACAGACCAGGGACAAAAGAGCCATCAGATCATTGGAAAACAAAGAGCTTGTAATAATGAAAAAAGGACAGATTTAGTAACCAATCACTTTTTCCTTTGAAAAACACAATCACAGTAACTTTGCTTTATACAACCACCTAGAAACTATGAAACAGTATCACATTGTGCATTAGTTTTTTTTAAAACCTACTTATCAAGAAGGGTATTCCACACTTCAAAAATTATATCCATTTGGGGAGGAAAGAGGAGACAGCTAATAGCGCAGTCACAGATACATCATGAGTCCAAGCAAGCAGCAGTTCTTTGTCCTCACCTTTTCCACTTAGCCAAAAAAGAAGAGTGGAGAAGGGGATAGCAAAAGAGAAGGGAGAAGGAAAGAAAGAATGCACCCACAGAGGACAAATCACACTCCATAATTACTTTTGACATCTACAGGGCTTCATAGAAAGATCATTTTGACCAACACAGCGGGAAGGGGGAGAGGAAGGCGGCAGCAGGACCAGGGGGGGACTTCAGCATTTCCACCCCAGGCCCCTTCCAAACACCAATCCTTCACCAGGAGGACTTATGGGACGGAGAGGTCATCACAAGTTCTACCAGGCTGCCCAATTTCTCCTCTGGAGAGAAGAGTTTGCAATTTGGTTTCTAGAGCCTGGGGGGCTGTCAGGCCACGGGGCATCTCCCCAGACAGGGTTGGTGCCTCTTGCCCACCGTGGCACAGTTGTGCTGGGGCCAGAGCAGCTTCCAACTAGGAACAGGGCTTGAGCATCAGCATCTGAGTGCACCCAGTATGACCATCCCTTTTCTCTCATGCTGCAAAACCTGTATTTCTCTTGCAGCCAGGATGCTGCAGCAAGGACTGAGGCCCCCAAGGGATGCTGATACATCAATTTTACCACACAGTGGTGGCAGGATGACAGCTCATCCCAAGGTGGGGTATTTAGGATGATGTCATGTAAAGGAGGCAAGGTTTGATGAGGTGACAGCCACTGAGCCCAGCTGTGACTGCTGCAGTTATTGCAGGGATTTTTCCACTCTTCCCCCAGGAGCTCCAGCCCCTCTTCTCCAAGGAGACAAAAAAAATCCAATCACCTTCTGGAATAAAAGTGTAAGTTAAAAAAGATATTCTTAAGGCAGAAGATCATCTTCCCCTGTGAGTGCAAAGCAGAACAGTGGAAGAGAGGAGGGAGGAGATAAGGCCAGGATGCAATACATGAGCAAAGTGGCTGTTGTGTTCCCAATGGGAGCCAAGCCATGCCCCATCCCAGGGCACATCCCAGCATGATGGTCCAACATCAGGGCCACAACCCCCCCCAAAAGTCTGCGGCACACACTGAGTCATGGCAAGCAGTATGCAGCAGCACCCTTGCAGTATGAGGCCAAATTCATTCGGCTGTTCAAAACAGACAAAACTCAAAGGCATTGCACCATCTCCCTTGCTCCTTGGAAGATCCACAGTAAAATCCCCAGGGATTGTCATCTCCTGAGCCAAGGACCATGTTTTCCCTCCCTGCCTCCCACACAGCTGCAGTGGCCAAGCACTGTCTAGGAGGCAGAACAAGCAGCACAAGTTATTACTAGGGAAGAGCAGCAAGATCCAACTCTGATCCACAAGAGACTTTTCCCTTCCCCAAGATGCTCACGCTGAAGGCTGCTGGCAGTCACCCCTTCACACCCTGCATTATCGCTGGCTTCAGACAAAAAGCAAAGACACAGAAAGAACAAGGAGGGCCAGCAGCAGGGCTGGGAAAGACATAGGATGAGCAACAGCTGACTTTGGGAATGCGCCTGAATTTGAGAGGTAGGAGCTCATTTGAATCATACGGGCCGCAGCCATGAGTGCCACAGTGGCGCTTCATTTATAATGTGGTGAGACAGCATTGGTTCCCATTGATGGAGCAACTCCTGTTCCTGCCCCCCAAGCCCATAAAGCCCAATCCTTCCCCGCTGCCCCTCCAGGAGTGTGCACCCCCAGCACACGGCATTGCCTTCTCCAAGCAGGGGTACCTGGAGTTTCTGGAGACACACTCTAAAAGCCATGCAGAGAACT
>JBCJKH010045346.1:0-16457 GCA_039877255.1 Loriculus beryllinus | reverse complement strand
CCTATAGGGATGCTGGGGAGGGACTCTTCATTAGGGACTGTAGTGACAGGACAAGGGGTAACGGGTTAAAACTTAAAACAGGGGAAGTTTAGATTGGATATAAGGAAGAAATTCTTTCCTGTTAGGGTGGCGAGGCACTGGAATGAGTTGCCCAGGGAAGTTGTGAGTGCTCCAGCCCTGGAGGTGTTCAAGGCCAGGTTGGACGAAGCCTTGGGTGACATGGTTTACTGTGGGGTGTCCCTGCCTATGGCAGAGGGGTTGGAACTTGATGATCTTCAGGTCCTTTCCAACCCTAACTATTCTATGATTCTATACAATTCCCAAGTTATGCAATACTTCTCATTATTTCCTGAAGATAAATATAGACATTCTACAATAAAAAACAGGATTCTGTTTAAGATGACTAAGCACTCATTGCCACACTCAAGCTGCTAACAGAGCAACTGACACATTTTAAATGGTTGGTTGGTTGTTTTTTCCAACACAGAGGGAAGCCTCCTGCCATTTTCCTCACTTCTTTACAAGCAAATGCCTCAGCACTACCCTGAGCTCTCCTTCAAGGGGTTCTCTGTTCTTGTCCCACTATCTCACAGAAATCCTTACAATTCTCCTCTTCTGTGTCTGTCCCAATTCCTTTGCTCCATGAGACTCCTCTGCACTCATGCTAATCTAACTGCTGCTATGCTTTTCAGCTGCTGTTTGTGCACTTAAACTTCTTGAAAGTGACCCAATATCTGTGACCAAAATTCTCCCTAAGCATATCCTTTTTCCTCAGCTGCTCTCAAAAGGTAAATCCACTGTTCACGAACACCTGAGCTGCTCACAAGCCCCATCTGTAACACAGAAAAATCCCTCACTGTCACATGTAATCATTTTCCATCTCATTAGTGGCATTAAGCAGAAAGAGGGATGTTGCCCCGACACAGTTAAAGCCACTACTGATAAAGAACCACTCACTGGTGCAAAACTGCTTGTGCTGATTTCAAGTTAATAGAGGCCTATTTCAATGCAACTTCAGTCTACCATGTCTTTCATACTAAATCCTGAAACTAAAATGAGTCAGTTTCATTAATCAAAGTATGAATGCACACACACAGCTTTTTGCACCCACTTAACCACATTTACTTGAAAACACATTAATTCTCTGAGCTTGAATGGATTTCCCCTTTAACAGCTGTACTGTTTCACTGCCCCCTCCCAGAACATGCTGCACTTGAAAACAATAATGTCACGCCTTATGGATACGAATGGAAAGTTTTGTGTAAATAATCATCTAAACTATTTCTTAGTGAGAAGGAAAATGCTACCAAAACATACAGAAAAGTATATTCAGAGGAAGCTGGCTTAGGGAAAAGGAGAAAACAAAAGATTACTTTAAAAAAGCCAGCTAAGAAGACGGGTCAGGAAAGCCAGCAAAATCCTTTTCCTCCGGTCCTATGCCCCATTTGCGTGACTCTTCACAGTATGTTTTGTCTTTATTCCAAGGTTACGGGAAGCAAGGGGAATAGGCAATACTGATTAACGGTATCTCAGAGTTGGAAGAGTTCAGCTGGAATTGCACATTCTTTGGAGGGTGTTATTTTTTCAGCAGAGCAGGTGCAAAAACTATCTCAGCTTTAAATTCTTTTATTTCCCACTTTTCTTGGCCATGTCTCTTTAAAGCAGAAAGGAAGATTCATTATTCGTTATCTTGCACAGCCTGATAAGCTTCTCTCATGGAATCAGAGAAAGACTCAATCTCAGAGCACATTCAATCATCACCTCAAAGGGAAGACAATCCAGAGAGACCTTAAACACCTGCCCCGACCAATGCAGCTATAAGCCACACTGCATCACTGAAGCCTGATGTTGTGTTGCTTGCACACAGAATATTTTCTGAAAAGAGGAATGATAAATTACAGATACAACAGGATACCCTAACTACCAAACCTGAATTTATTGCCCATACTTCTCTTGTCTAATTAACTGTATCCCTTCTAATATCTCATGTCCATGTAACAGATACGTACTGGAGCTCCAGCCAGGTAATATCTGTAAGAACACAATCTCAGCTAGGAAATACAATCATAACCCAGGAGACAGGCACTTGACCTGCAGCACAGCTGCCAGACTCCCCACTTGCCCCTTTTTTGTCCTCTAACAAACCAGTTCTTACTCAGATACGTGCCTACCACTCTTAACTTGACAGACACTCAGAACTAAGAAGAAAATATTTAACCTGATGTAGCACTGTTGCTCAAATGAAAATTTCCAATTCTGGGTGTCTAGAGAAAGGTTCCTAAATCTGCATTTAGACATCTGATTTTAAAAGACAATGAGTATACAGAGATCCTCCTGATGTCAGTGGACAGTGCAGATGTTACCTCTGAAACCAGGCCATTTTTAGTTAGCTGTTGAAACAAGGTAACAGCAAAACAGTATCTTACTTTTAATTCCCTATATTCTGATGAATCTGAGCCACCACTTTATACCATTTCCTCCTCATTTTCCACAATTTGTCCCCTTTTCTCACATTACCCCAGAAGTTCTCAGCTTTTGCCTTAACATCTCCTGAAATAAAAGAGCTCAGGTGATTTCTGTTTTGTTGTTAGGCCTTTCTTCTCTGCCAGCTTTACAAGATAATGTCCACCTGACTTGGGGTGTCTATTCATTTAGCTGTCTGCTCTCCCTTTTAGAGGCTGTGTGAGCCTCATCTTTGGTGCATGCATTGTCCTACTTTTCTTTAATCCAGTTGTTCTCTCTTCCTTTCTTCCCTTTCTGATTCCCAGCTTCATTTTATTCCCTGATGTCTAGGCAGCAGAAAACCAGCAGCAATTCAAAGCAGGACAATGGACATCCACAGAGATAAACAGATCCCCTCCACCACCACCACCTGGCAAAATGGCCATTATTAGGGCAGAAGAGAGAGAGCAATCCTTTCACACTGTCTAGTCAGAGAGCCTCATAATCAGAAAACTCCAATATCAGAGAATCTGCCTCTCCACTACTTAAAAACCCTAACAACAACCATGTTTCCTCCTAAGGCTAGCAGGGAAACACAAAAGCTATACAGAGAAAACAAAGCTGCACTATGTGGCAGATGAACAAAGACACAAGCTACACGTTTCATCCAACATGCCACATGCCCATGACATCTAGTAACCAGTTCCACATTCAGCCCCATCAAAGCTGTCTCTTGAACCCACACACAGCCCTCCTGGCCAGCTAGCCACTGAATTTTTCAGCTGGAATATACTGTTGCTGTATGGAGACAAGAAATCATGCCCTTTTAGGCAATTAAAGTCCTGTAGAGGTTTTAAAAGCTGAGGCAGGCTTTGAATTGGTGGAAGAGCAAAGAAGATTAAGCAGGATTGAGGAAAATGTGCTAACGGAAACTTTTGCAAAATTGATGGGCCATTGCCTTTTCTCTCGTTAGTGAGCTGCTCAGAAAGAAAAGGGCATGCACCACCAATCGAGGAGGGGAGACAAAAACTAACATGAGGAATGATTAATGGTACAGTTCTGCAGCTCACAAGAGAAAAGAACAACCCTTTTATAGCTTCAGTAGGCTCTATTTTACAACATGATTTAAAGCCCAGAAAAAACCCATGTAATGGATGGCCTGTTAGAGAAGCAAACACAGCACTGACAATTGTTCACTAATACATCTGTGATACCACCAACCCTCCAAGTGACAATGACCCTACTGATCTTGAAATCAAACTATTTAAACAAGTGAGAGGACTTTTCTTATTTACATGTAATACTAAATGAATCATCACGGCTCTGTTTCCAGTACAGCAAGAGAAGACAACTCTACAGAGTATAGTAGCTTTTATTTTTAAAAATCACACAGTATCACAAGAAACCAAGTCTGTCAAACAGTTGGACAGATGCAGTATATTTATTTTCTTTTCATGCCCATATATACGTATAAAACATAGGAGCTCAGAGTCTACATACATATGTACTCATATATACATGCATAACCACCAATTTGTGGGAACGTGCTTTTGTTTGCGATCTTATGAGAGTGCCTCTTAAAGTCAAACATGTTCTACTGACTGATTAATTGAAACCACGGAATGCTACCTTTCAAAACACAGAATCACCACACAGCCTAAGCCAATGAAACAGAACTGTAGAGGTCAGGACAACAGTGTAACGTATGGAGAGAGTGATTACAACCTCCCGGAGGATGTTTCTGCCTGAGGTGAGTTAGTAGACACATCCTCAGATTAAACTTTCATCAGCAGATCTCTGTATTTCATCAATCTTTCATTACGGCATAGCTTAGAAAATCATCTGGTCAGGTGTCATTAGAAAACCTCTTCATCTTCCAAAGCAAAAGCTACCCAAATAAATTACTATAAGCAAAACAGAATTAAAAAGGAGGGCCTGCAGATTGTGATAGGGTTTTGTTAGCTCAAAATAGAAGAGAATACACATTTCTACAATATTTTAAATTTGATATACTGCCTTGCACAACAAATCCAATTATACATGCTCTTGGGCCAGAAGATGCAGCTAATCAACAAAATCGATGTGCAACAACTTCTGGTAGAGCTTAATCCAAAAAACTGTGATTTCATCAACTTCCTGCACAATTAATCCATCCAAGCAACAATGTGATCCCCTCACTTTTCCCTGACGATGACAAACTCATGGAAAGCTGCTTTCGTAATCAGTGAATGGCTCTGGTGTTTCTCACCTCAGGACCAATAGGTAACCTTACCAGGATGAGCCCAAGGACTGCATGCTAATGTATACATGAAAAAGGATGCCATACAATTTCCAGCTCAACAATATGGTTTTCTTAGCTTGGGTTCTGCTGTCACCATGGGTTTTTTTTTTCTTGTGTACTTCTTCAGCAAATAGCTACACTGTTTATGCTACCCATCAAAGCACTTTTCCTATACTGAACCTCTCTATGCCCAAAACACACTGCACATCTGGATTACTCAATCATAAATTTGTTCTTTCTGTGTGCCTTTTGGATCTCCTATTATTTATCATCACATCCAGTCTGAGTTCAGTTACAAATAATGGCTAACTTTTTTCCTATTTTTTAATGGGTCAATAAAGTTAAATTTCAAAAAGAGTGGACTCCAGCCCTGACATACTGGACACAAAATTTCTGTAGAAGCACTTATGAAAACACTTGAGAAGGACTAAGAACAGGAAAGCTCTGAAGTCAAACTTATAATAAAAAAGTAGATTTTGGTAGAAGTGGCTAAGAACATTACTGTGCCAGCAAATGAAATATTAAGGCTGGTACTGATTGCGTGTTTATATATTAAACCTACAATAAACTATTTCTTGCTGTTATTTACAGCAACCAATCAAGACAAGTCATGCTCTCTAGCAACGAGAAATGTTCACTTTCAACACAGAAAGGCCAGCTCCCTATTCTGATGGTAGAAAGATGAGAGAAGATCAGTTTATTTGCTCTGCCATGTTCTCTGTATTGTGTTACAAAAAAACCCAAAACAAAACCAAAAAAACACCTATTTGCAGGAAAAGAGTAGAGGAAGCTTCTAGCTTTTATGATCAAAAAGAAGAGGACTGGATTTGTTTGGGGCTGGTTGGTTTGTTTTTAAACTTGGAACTGTACTGCTCCCACACGCTCCATAACTATTTTTTTTTCCCTTAACAGAGACATGAGTTTCTGCAGAAGTGTCAACAGAACTGGAATTCATCTTTGGTCCTCAGATATGACATGAAAATGGGCAAGAGTGGGATCAGAGATGCTATTTCATGGTACATCGCTTTAGGCAAATGTTGTGAGATCACAGCAGATCCTTAGGTCAGAGCAGAGAGAACGACTTGTGCACACACAACCTTTCCCACCAACTTCTGTCCTACTGATAGGGCTTATATTCCTCTAGGAGAGTCTGCTATTGCCTCCCACCCCCAGATATATTCCACCAAAAGCTTACAACATTCTTGGTGCCACATGATTGCAAAGGGCACATTTCTCAAACTCTGATGTCCCCTTTCAACATGGATATTTCCATGACCAGTTCTGTCTTTAGGAGCAGAAGGTACCCAAACTGGAGAAATGTGACTCACATACTTTATGAATAACATAATGGAATGATTTTATTTTCTAAAGAAATGTAGATATTGGAAAAAAGAACTATAAATACTCCAAAACAATTAGCAAAGAGCAAAGCTGACTTCCTTTATATTGTAAAGCTTCATCACATTTAGGTGCCCTTAAGATGTCCTATTTGCTAACCAAAACAAACTACTACAAAAAAAGGGAAACGTGCAGTGCACTCATTTTCCAAGGCAAACAAAGCATTGTAAGGGTTTATTCATAAGAAGCTAAAACTTCCCACCATTTCAAACTGGATTTGTCCCTTTCAGATCTCTCAAAAATCTGCACCAATGGAGGGGAAATACAGTAAAAAAGAAAACAAAATGAACCATCAGTCATTTACAGAAGTAAAAGTATTGAAAGATGGAATTAGGTCACCTTTCCTTTTAGAAATTTGGCCAGATATAATCAGAAACTTAGCAGGTGTGTGTGTGTGTATGTGTGTGAGACTAAAGAAGTGTCAGAAAATCTTTTACTGGGAAAGGTTTTTGAGGTCCAAACTGACATTTTCCATCAAAAGACAGAGACAAAAAAAACCCCAGACCTTATTACTGCAAATATCTCAATAATCAAACACGGACAAAAAACACAGCAGCTCATTCACGTTATTCAACTCTCACTACCCATGTATCAGGATGGGTACTATCCGAAGAATGTGAAATTACTCAATGTGAATGGCAACGGTTTTGATGAATCAAAATGCTCAATGGGACAGGGAGACAGTTTGCTGTTCAGCTATGTATCAGTCACCTTCACAACTCTGTTCCCACAGCAATGCTACATGACAAAGAAGGATGTTACCAAAAGATGACGGGTCAGGAAGGAACGCTAAGGAAAGACTGCCTCCAGGGCAGGAAGAATGTTAGCGTACACCCATGGTTGCTCCCTGTGGCAGGGAGGAACTTGAGCTCACAGGCAGTCAGGTTTCATGGACAAACAGTTGTCTGCACACCCTTCAGAACTGTCTTACATCAAGATCTTAAAGTACTTTTCCCTCAATCTTAATTTTTTTCTCTGTCAAATCAAATATCTCAAGAAAGTGGAAAACATGCATAAAGTCAAAATACCACATTTAACTTGGACCAGCAGGAAGACATGCTTTCACACGGCCAGAAGAAACATACTATGGGACGTATTTAAACGCATGGTTTTATATTGAAAAGTATTATATAAATCTCTAAAACAGAATAAAGTTGCATGTGCAGTTTTATGCACCTGGATGAATCAATCTGATAGGTTTGCTCAACACAGGCTTCTCAAAACAGCATGTAAGTGGTACACTATGAAAAGCATAAGATTAAAAAAAGTAATGCCAGTAAGCAAAAGCAAAATTTTCCCACCTCCTCATAGCCCCTGGGACACAATTACTCAAACAAAAGAATAGGTTTGTATTTGCTCCAGGTGTATGTGTATTCTCTATCAGCAGCCAGAAATAGCACCAAGCAAAGAAGGATAAGGAGAGTTAATACTCACCGGCCGTTGTCACGCCCCACACCCCAGACTCTGATGCTCACAATGGGCTGTGAATGAAGAACGGTACGGTCCATGGGATCAATCAGGTTCAGCATGTCATTTTCCAGTATAAGGTACATGTCTTTGCCCTGCAACTCCAGACAAAGAACAGTTTACACATTAGGTCCCCCTCTCAAACTGACTGAGATCAGTGTGTGTTGTATGCCTATGCTTATAGGTGAGTTAGTAGACAAATGATTTGCTTCGTTTACTCAAAGTTTCCATTTGTTCCAAGACCAATTGAAAACAAGTTCAGTTACTTCAGGTGTGAAAAAGATCCAAGATGGTATCTTGCTACTACTGTATTTTTAAATTATCCCAATCACAAAAAGCTTTGACATCTTTTAAATGCAACTGTTTGATTCATTCAACCCAAAGTTATTCAACAAATTATGCATTTATCCATTCTCCAGTAAATGTTTACAAATGTATACGAAGTCAAGAACTCTCTCAATAGTAATAGCTTATATCAAAACCTGTACTCTTGAGGCAGTTTCTTCCTTCAAACAATGCGCTTTGTTTCCATAAGCTTTAACCAACAGGTCATGAGAACAGGCAGCAATTTGTACATGTCAACAGATTTATAGAATACTCTTTGAAGAAACATTAATTAAAGGGGAAAACCCTAGCACTAAGACACAAATGTGAATTCTTCAAGTTACTGCAGAATCCTGGAGCCAGGATTTCTCCCTAAGTCTTCTGGAATGTAAGAAGAAGAAGAATGCTTTTTCCCCTTAGAAGAAACAAATTTAGAGGCAATTTTCCTTTTGATGCTGCTTTACAAATGCTAATCTTCTTTCTATGCCTAGTATTTGAAGGTCTGCTACCTCTTTTATCACATCTAATAGCCCTCTTCTCAAAGACTGCACACCTACTCAGCAGAACACAAAATCCCACAGAAATCATCTAGACCTATTGCTGAAAGGTAAGACAAGCTCCTGCTGATAAGAAGGTGGAAGCTATCAGCTAAATACAGAGTAATTTATTTCCTCTCTATTGTGCCAGAATCTATAAACAAACATGAAGAATGGAAAGGGTCTGACTTCCTACTGACAAATGTTTCAACAAGCTTTTTCCTCACCTCAGGGACATAGAAACCCTCTTCCCGCTTGGTTACAGTGGCTCAGGTCTTAATGACATCTAATTTTGTGTCTAAGACATACATTCACATCGCCCTGGGAAGGCCTGCTTCCAGGGTTTCCAGGCTAGACAGCAAGGGGCAGTCACTACTGATCCCCTCTCTCACCCCCAAATCTCCTAACAGGGATTCAAAGGGGAACAGTGACACAGAGCTGGCAGCGCAAGCGTCAAGAGGCAGTATGGGAGAAGAAGGGAACGTGGGCTGGTTATGCAAGGCCAACACAAGAACATTTTGCCTCATAGAAAAAGTACAGCTGTGGCTGAGATGCAAGGCTGGATACATGGGCTGCTCTCAGAAAAGCCAAAACACATGTAGCTGCTATAACGATGCACTGAAACCGGGCAAATCAGCAGCATTAAGATGCCTGTGGCATACAGAAAGAGAAACATAGGTGGTAAAAACAAAAGCCAAGATGACACCAGGCAGGCCAGGATGATGAAGGAAACCAAACAGAAAACAGTCATCACAAATAAAAAGGGTGAGAAATTTGCTTGGAGAACAGAAGCAGTAAACAGATTGTGTGAAGAATGTTACCAAGTGTCACAAAGATTGCTTTTTGGACCCATTTCTATTTATGTATTTGTTCCAGAAGGAAATTATTAAAAGAAGGTAAAATCTGTTCATCATGCAAAATACACTGGGATTAGGGTAATAAAACAGAATACAATTTAGCCGGAAAAGATTGGAGAATAGGCAGATAAGCAACATTAATCATAGGAAATTATCCTTGCAATGCTTAAGGAATAGCTTGGCTGCAGTCAGAAGCAATATATTGTGCTAAGTTTTGTTCCCTTATTATACAAAAGCTATTTTAGAGATAAAAACATTGCACAGGGCAAGAAGAAATTATTCAGATAGAATGGGAGCTTGAACATGGGCCTCAGTGTTTCAGACTCCTGGAGAGCTGCAGAGACCTGATGGTCCATGATGGGGAAAGGGAAGATCCACATGGAGGAAGTCAATAAAGGAAGGCAAGCTCAACCCCAACAGTCATTCAGGGAAGTGTTATAAATTGTGGCATATAGGTCGATGGCAACAATGATCCTTTTTCATGTAAGTGAATTTGAAGTATACATGAATAGAATGCATGGCAAAATAGCAACACAAACAAATGAGTTAAATTTTTCTTCTTAGATTTTCCTACAGAACCATGGAACATAGGAATTTACAGGGAATTTCTTGAATGTCATGAAACCCCAAAATTAAAGCCAGTGACAAAGCTTTTGCAGCAGGTTCAGCATTTCACCCAGCATGTGGGGTTTTTTGTGTTATATTTTGTGGTTTTAAATCATTACAATTTGGGGATGGTCCCAGCCCAAATTTCACTTTCATTACATTCTAGCTAAAATAAATCTTTAGCCAATCTTATAACTGATGTCTCTTCAGTCATCAGTTTTAGCTTCATACTAGATTGCTGCTGTGCATGCTGCATCTGCTATGTCAGTGACACACACACTTTTTTCATATTCCTCTCTAAAACATGTCTCTTCCAATCACTCTTGAAGCATTACACTGCCAGCAGAAAAATGTGGTTGGTTGTAATAATTTCTTTTAAAAATCAAGAACACAATTTACTTCAGGGCCACCTATTCAGGCACAGTGCCGCATTGTTCTGTCAGGCCTATATTTTACATTTTTTAATGAACAGCATTCTTAATTAAAACTTCCATTCAAGAAGACCAAAACTTTATATCAGTTTGGCTTCAAAACCTGTGAGGGTTTCCAACACAGAACAATAGGACTGACAGAGAGCAATATGGAAAAATGTGAACATTAACTCTTACACCAAACCAAAACACACCAATTTCAAGGTAAAAGATGTATTTCAAGTTGATCAAAGTCCTTTCAGCTGAAAAATGGATGAAAACTCAATGTACTTTACACATGTAAAGAGATTTGAGTTTTCCGCAACCCAGGGTCAGCAGTAAGTCTATGTCTGTCCACGACTGACACATCTCTAATCGTTTGTCTAGCTTTATTAACCAAATAGAACTGCTCCCAGAAGGATAAAGAAGACCAATGTTACCTTATTCATTTATATGTACAATATGTATTCCCTACACAGAAAACCCCTTCTGAAATTACTTTAAACAGACACTCCAAATGTGTTCCTCAAAACACTAATTTTTAAACAGGCACTTTCTCCCAGTTCCTCCTCTGAAGGGTCTCTGCACTGTTGTGGCTGTAAGCAGGACACTGACTCAAGCCTTGGACTGCAATAACAACTTCGGAAACTGAAGGATATTTTTCCTAAAATTTTTACTGAGATAGATAAGTCTTTCTTTCAATTCCTCTTCTGTCTGGCAGTGCCGTTTCACTTAGATCACACAAGTGAATGTTCCAACATTCACTCTTACATCATGCTGACATTCAAACAGTGTGTAGTAAATCCACATTAGTCTAACCTCCTTAAAACATGTCAGGAGAGAGGCAGAGAGTAAGATTTGGATGAAGTTTAAGTTGTTCCATGAACAATCAAATAATGATGCTTTTTTATGGATTTGTCTTCTATGTCCCCTATATGCCTCACCACTATAACCTTACCTTGTCCTTTCTTCTTGTTTCACTTACTGATCCCTCCACACTTTCCACAATATCTATTTTAAACATCTATTTCTGACACCACAATACCTCAAGCTTCCTTCATCTTGTTTCCCCCTGAGCTCACACAGCATTATCCTGTCTTTCCTGCCAGATCAGAAAGAAGCACAGAGCTTGTGTGGTTCAGCTGATGAAGGTGCACTGACCCATCAGCAGACCAAGAAAGAGGAGAGCTGGGCTCTCTGTTTTTCTATCAGTGTGTGAGAATCTGGCATCTTTCAAAACTGGATGAGACTGGTGAGCAGATTCAGGAGTTACTGGAAAGGAACCAACAGACAGACTGATGACATGAAACTAACTTCCTTCTGAAAAGCTGATAAAATAATCATCTTAAAATAAGGCATCTGTCCATCAGTCTCAGTCTTCACATACATTTCAAAAGCACAGGCCACACCAATCTGGGTTTTCTTACAGCCCTTTTGTCACTGAAACCTCTGAAAATGCTGTTCCAAAGCACCACTTTCAAACCTTCAGTCTGGAGAAAGACCTCCACTGATTTTGGCTTGTCTGAACCTAACACTGTAATTCCACAGGTGTATACCAGCACAGACATAAACATGCAGGTATGATCTTTGGGCTGCTGTCCTGATCAGTTTAGAACAAAAATGGCAGCACTTTTTTTGAGCCCTTTCTATGTTTCTTGGCAGTGCCAGCTGGGTTAGGGAAATCCCAGACACAAAGCATGCACATATTTGCCTACAGAGTTGTTCTTTCAAGATGTTTTCTTACACAAGAGAGATGTTGCAAGAGAAGTAGTTCACCCTGCTCTTACCTCTCCCCAAATGCCAACAGTGTCTCTGATGTCATTCTTACAGTAAGAGAGCTGTCTGATGCAGTTGTTCACAGCAACACTGCTTTTTCCAGGAGCTAGATCTTCTTCTGCCATTTCCACCCAGCCCAGGGACCGCACAGCAAAGCACTGAAAAGAAACCAGAAAATATCTGAAAATGTACTGGAGTACACAATACACTGCTGTATCCAGCTATGGAAATCAAATTGTGCAACAGAAACTATAGACAGCTAAGGTTAAAGATCCCCAGCTAGAAGGGGAACAAAATCAAGGCCTTGTAGATGAGGCCTTTACTTATTCTTATGCTCAAGAATAAATAAATTAAAATATAATTTGAGAATGTCACGGTGAAAACATTTGAAGGAACAAAGAAGAATACATGACTGGCCAGGAAAGATATCCGTGGAGGTAACAGTAATGATTTATAATAAAGATATTTTGTTAATATAAAGAAGGAAACAAGGGAGCAGTAAATAGTATGATATATACAAACACAGAGAAATAAAGGAAAAAAGCGTAACTACAGGTATAATAGAACTGAAATTTTAGCTAGTATCTAGAGCTCTAATTGAAAAGAAAGAAAATAGTAGTGGATTATGTCCATTGTGAGATTCACACTCACTGCCTAGCTTTTAACCAGAAAACTGAATTTTTTTTTGTGGATTGCAGTAATCATTTCTGCAGTAAGTTTAATGAAGGTAGCAAACAATAACTAACTCAAAGTACTAACAAAAAAGATAAGCTATCATAAGAGGGAAGCAGTTTTTTTCTAGAAGAAATTAAAAATGACCTTTAAAATAAAACAACCTAATTATACAGTTTTTTAACAGAAAGATGTTTAGCCAACCAAACTACTTGGCTGGCAGAACAAGCCAAGGCAACATTACTTTGCATATACGGTGCTTTTTGCAAACAAAACTAAATGGGAGAAACGGAATGGCACCAACTCTACCCTACATTTACTAGAAAATAAAAAACTAATTATGGAAAAAACCCAGCACATTTGCTCTCAGGCTGTATGATGGGTGACATACAAACCTCACGCTAAGCGAATAGGAGCTTGTCTACAAGACCAAAGCTTCCTTCAGAGAACAGTACGGGTAATCTCACTCTCAAATGGCAGTGAGCCACCAGTGATGGATGCACAACACACTGACTGCTCTACCTCCTTAATAGACACACCAAACATTTAAGATGGTTCCTAAAGGTTCAGCAACAATAATTCCTGAATTATACCGAAGTCCTGCTATCTTCTAGGTATTTACTATGGCAACAGACACCACTATCAAATGTTGTCAAATAAAATCCCATCTGATCATCTTAAAATAAGTCACATGTCCATCAGTCTCAGTCTTCACATACATTTCAAAAGCACAGGCCACACCAATCTGGGTTTCCCTGTGACTCTTTGATCAAGTCAGTGATTCCACCACCACTGACATGAAGCTGCACTCACTTTTTACATCCAAATCCTCTTTGCTAACCATGAAGATGTCTACAGAGATAGAGTCGTCAGGCACAAGTTCCAAAAGTACAATTTACAATTAATAACTGAAAACCTGCCATCCTATAACATCTCTGTTCTTTCATCCCAAACCTCCCCTTGCCAAGATGGATCAAGTACTGATGTCAGTTACTTCTCAGTCCTTGGTATCCCTGCTTGCTTCAGTGTTATTCATACATGTCTTCTAAAATGTTATGCTGTCCTGGAATGCTATGCTCTTCTGGCAAACTGACTTGCAATTGTTCCAGCTAATCCAGTGTCCTGTTAGGTATTTGTCACAACTTTGACCTTGCAAACACCAACACTCATTGTTCAGCACTGTCACCTTGTTCCACAGTGGTTTTTTTTGCTGCCAAGAGCATCTTGATGGTGCTTGGGAAAGCAGGCAATGATCCTGGGAACTGCCTGAAGTTATGCTGAAACTGGCGGCTGCTGGGAGCCTTACTGCCTTCAGCAGGACCCTATCACACGGGCACCCAGCCCAGGAGCAACAACAGCAGGTCCATGCTGGAGTTACCAATTAATCATTCTTCTTCAGATGCAGTAAATACATCAGCTTCTGAGCTCAAAAGCTGACATCGAATATTCATTTGCTGCCTCCTAAAAACTGCCGAGAAGTCAGTGAGCAGATCAAGCTCACACAAGATCACTGGAGTGCCATTTGGGAAACACTGTCTCAAAACAAGACCCAAAACACCAAGGTATTTTAAATATACATAATACGCCAACTTTGGCAAACTAAGGGAGGAATAAAATTCACCAGTGGGTAAAAAGATTAATGTGTCTCTCCCTCCTTCCCTCTAAAAATTCTTTCCTCTTTCAGCCTTCTTTCAGCTTGCACAATGCACCCATCCAGCCTACTTTGCCAAGCAGAAAACTCAGCCTAAGAGCCTGCCTCCTGTACCTCTGGCACCTACTCCAAGTTGCTAATGATGCATCTCATCTAAGGCATCAGACAGCACATACACTCTACAAATTGTGTGAAACCCTATGTGAGTGTGGGCAAGAAATGAAAGCCTCTCATGCCTCCAGATATTTTTTTTTTGTGGATGTATTACTTATTTTTTTCCTTTGCCTTGCAAAGAAGGAAACCGATATTCAAATTCTCCTACACTGCTGCTTCCTGACCCAGCTCTTCTGGAAACCCACGAAAGTGCTGACTTTCAGATTTTAAAGGGAGATGAAGGAGAAGGTGAAAGAGGAAACGAAGGAGAGGTCAGTACTCAGGGGTGCTCTTCACTTCAGCGCTACAAGAGGTACTAAAATATTTTTTTAGCAATTACTAAGGCCATTTAATCTCAAGATGGCAGAATTGCTTCTGGCACATTAAACGCTCGTGAGTCTTGTTGAAAGTGCTGTGATGCCCATTAGGGTATTAAATATTTATCTTTGCAAGCTTTTAAAACACAGATTTTTACCTGTGCCAGAAGAAAGAGGTTTTTTACAAGTATTTCAATATTAAACTGAGTAACAGCATACTAGCAGAGAGAAACATTTTCTGCATCATTTTAAAAGAAGTGAAGAACCAAATATATAAAGTGCACTGTTTTCTCATTATTTTCATATCTCAACCATGTCTAAAATGTGTTAGCTGCCTTCTGGACACAAAGATACAATGAACAGAGTATATCTTAAGAAGGCAAAAACCTCATGAAAGACAATCACTTTGAGTTGACAAGAGGTAAATCTCTTACTAGTTTTGGTATTTTTTTCCTGGCCATTTTTTTCTATGTTTATAATTATCCAATGGTGGCATCCACTGTATTTCTTTCCCTTCCTAGCCCACTGTTGTGATAATGGAGCGACCTGAATGGGACGCTTTTGTCCGTCCTAATATTCCCCTGTTGTGAAGGTCTTGGTTTCCTTCCCTGTTTCCACTCTCTCTTGGTGCTTCCAAGCCAGACAGATGTGAGAAACCCTGTTGGCTTCTGGTATGCAGCAAACTTCTGCTTATGTGTTTTACAAGCCCATACTGTAAGCCAAATAAAATGCTTCTGAACAGCTTCATCAAAACACAGAGATTTCCCAAAGACTCACTGCAAACAAAAAAACCTCTTCAACGAAAGTCAGACAGACCCAACATTAGACAACACACGTACCTGAGTAATGACATACAAGACACATTCTTTCGCTCAAAATACACACAAAGACCAAAAACTTTCTACTTCTTGGTCAACTGAATACATGTGATGGCATGATTCAGAAGTGATGAAGTCCTTCATGCAGATTTCAGCTCCAGAAATATGACTCAGAGTAACATTCAATACATGCCATACATTCATCATGAGTGTAACAGAAGTATTTTACACACACAGCTGTGGGGTGGAAAAACAGTGGAAGTGTGTGCACACAGGTCTTCAGCCCTCTGTATATTGCCAGCAACTGTATTATGAGATCCACTTCACATTTTATTGTTGGTGGGTTTTCCCCACATGTTTGACTCAGACATTCTCTTTGTAACAAAAGAGCACAAAATCCAGCAGAAACAAACCACCTGGTATCTCTCGTTAGGTATGACCCAATTCTTGAACAGGGCTAGCAGAGTTAGCCACAACAGCAGAATTGCTTAATTCTCTCACCCACAAATCATCATCGTTCCCTGGCTCCCACCAATAATATTTAATAGCCAAGAGACAAAGTACTTCCTTTGACCTGAAAGAACTTTGCTCACTTAACCTTCTTTTCTGCTGGAACTAACATCTAGTCAAAACAAGTGTCGTGGTGTACGCCCAGCCATAAATTAGAAGCATGCAGTCTCCATCTCACTGCCTCCCACCAATAATATTTAATAGCCAAGAGACAAAGTACTTCCTTTGACCTGAAAGAA
>JBCJKH010045345.1:17042-27220 GCA_039877255.1 Loriculus beryllinus | reverse complement strand
TCTCTGCCCAACCTGTAGCTGTGCTTGGGATTGCTCCGACCCAGGTGTAGGACCTTGCATTTGGCATGGTTAAACTTTATGAGGTTGGCATCAGCCCACCTCACAAAACGTGTCAGGGTCCCTCTGAACGGCATTCCTTCCCTACAGCGCATCCACTGAACCACACAGCTTGGTGTCATCAGCAAATTTTCTGAGGGTGCACTCAATCCCACTGTCCATGTCAGCGACAAAGATGTTGAACAAGAAACTTCTAAACAGAAATTTCTAAAGTCTTAAAATGCATCTGAAGTTCTTTTTTTCAGCTGTGCTTGGATATAGAGGGTGAGAAGCCACCCTAAACAGTATGAAGATTTTATCAACATAGTCCAAGATTTTTTTGTTATATTTGCAATGCCATTTTAGTGCCCTGTCACATTTACCTAATTCCACTGTAGCCATTGATGACTGTTATTCCTCCTTGGCTTAAACAGGGAATGTTACTGAACCTTAGATTCAAACCAAGAAAAGGCAATGGAAATGAATGGAAACTCAAATACTTAAAAACTTGTTTAAAACAGGCTGAACTGAGAAGCAGAAAATCCTAAAATTAATGAAAGTTAAGGGGAAAGAGCTTGATTTTAAAATATCTTGATAAAAGTTTAAATATTATGGTATAATATGTTGAAATATATAAAAAATTTGCACCTAGTTACTTATTAAAATGACATGTAGGTGTTCTGATTAAGCACCTTGAAATAATGATATGTTTTTTTAATCAAATTACTCAAACACTATTTTGAAGTAAATAATGCTGTTTAAAAATAAAGTGTTAAACCCACATGTACTTAATATTTCATGTTAAAAGCATAACACTAATGCCTCAAGCAAGGCATGGCTATTGTTTATTATCATTTTTTTGTGTTTTAAGAAACTCATGAAAGCAGCAATGCCAGATAACGTGGTGACAACTAAGGTGGTGACTTTTGACCTCAGAACTCAGAACAATAACCTGTGGGCTGAAATAAAATGTGTATTGCAGTATAATCCCTAGTGGACAGCAGTGCACATAATAAAACTACCAGACATAAAATGTTAGGGGTATAAAAACTTAAATTTTTCAGAAACGTCCAATTGACTAGCTGTTTGAAAGACGGCCAATGGGAGACGTGGAACAAGAGTGACACCTAGTGGTGTCATAATCTTCCCACCAGGAAGAATTCTGGTTTCTCCATTTGCAAGCGTACAAACACATATTTACAAAACCACATATGTTTTCTCGGTATTACCATTGATGCTACTTTTCACACTGCTAAAATGGGTGTTCTTCAACCCCATGTGGTCCCTCAATAATTTTGGAATCTCAGGAGACAGGCCATAAATACAAGGTAAAGGAGAGATGTTCTCAACTTTGTCAAATTCTTGTTCCTCGAACCTGACACACAGCTGCAAAATGTTGATGTACAGCACTTGTATATACTTCTCTGACCTAACTTTTGATTGATTCAGTAAACAGCCATATTTAAAATCCATTTACTTCCCACAGATTTTCTTTGATTAGCTGTCCCATTTCTTTCAGACATTTTTAGAAAAAGACATTAAAAAAGGGAAGAAAATTATTTGGACTTTGGCTCAGGAGAGTTATTCCATTATTATCAGAGAGCTTTGAAAAAGACTGAGAGATGGATTTGTGAAGAGACAGGAAATGGAACTAACACGTATGTATAATGTATTGAAAAAAAATCTCAAGCATAATTAAAACAAATTAGCATTTGATCCTTTCTAAAGCTGTTCCTGACACAAGTAAGTTCTAACACTCAGTTTCTTTTAAAGCTTAATAGCATTTTCATGTTCTCTTTCTTAGTATTTACCTCAAAATAGCAAATGCAAAATTTTATAAAAATGTTTATCCATAAACAAGCAGAGAGGAAGATAGCTTTTCAGAAATCACATTCTTTAAGTAGGCAGAAATGTTTCTACTGCTCCCTGAAATATTCTTCCCTGTGCTCTCCTCACAAATACATGAATATTGCTGATTGACAAAAGCCTGCATAGTTATTAATCAAAACTATTTTCATGTTAATTTATATAAAGATGTAATGAAATTATACTGCATATTTTTCTGCTTCTGAATCTATTTCTGTACCACTAGTAATAAAAAGCATTGCTTCTTCCAAAAGGTCTAATTGCAAACCTCTAGAGAAGACAGTACAGTAGAATTCAAACATTGTCATGGTCACTGACCTCAAGCTGAACAGAGAAAGCAAATCTGATACAGTCCTTCACTTTACTTCCAAGTGGTATTGAAAATCCACATCTAATATTGGTTATATTTCTTACATGCCATATAATATGCATTATAGTAGCAAGATTTCAGTAAATATGTGCATTAAATCAAGACAGATAAAATATACTCAGCCATTTATGAGCTTATGCTTGGGAGACAGATTTGAGAAGTGCAATGAGCTTTCCTATAATATAAATACTAAAGAATTTGCTTTATGTGGNNNNATCACTACGGGCTCCTAGCTGGGTGTATTAACATGCTGTATGTCTCTGAGTCTCCTGAGAAATGATGCTTTTCATATTACCAAACTGCAGCCTGAGTCCTACTTGTGAAATTCTCTTGAATGCTCTTGGTAGGCTTGATCAGGAAGAGAGTTTTCAATAAATTCTGACATAATGGGTGACATGTCAGGGCTTCTATGATTTGCATCACAAGCTGAGGGGCTTGTATACGTCCTGTTAAAAGATTCATGGCTTTATTAGTGTGTTACACCTGTAATTCATCTTATAGTGATGAATTTAGTCAATGAATGCAGCAAGCTTTTCTTCTTCTCTTTCATGAAAAATGTGATTGTCTGATTAAGTTCCAGGAGTAGAATGTAGGATTTTGAAGCAAGGTTTCTGACTTCTGTTTAGACTAAGTCTAAATCTGAACTTCTTTGTGATTTAAGTTCTCTACCTGCAAAATGGAGAAAGCAATTTTTTTCTATTCCCTCTTATTTAGTTCTGCCTCTTTAGGTTATAAACTCTTCCAAGTAAAGCACGTATTGATTTCCTTGAGTTTGGCATCAACGAATCATTGATTCTGCCCAGGTCACCACAAGGATCTCATACTCATTAAGATTAAAAAAACGTGACTGTTGCCTAGCATCTCAGATCACAGGAGTCTGACTTGTCTGTTGTCCTATCTTCACCCACTGATGTATATTTGAATCTATCACATTTCTGTTCTTTTGCATATCTGAAATTGTTGGGAGCATTTTGCAGGTCGTGAGAAAGGCGAAAGATCTTACAGCATTTTTACAGCCTCCTTTAGCTGTATCTTTGCTAGTCAATTAGAGAGTGATAGGAAATGTTCCCAGACACAGGACTGTTATTTATTTGGTTAGATTACCAGAAGAGTTTCTTGCACAGTTCTGGGCGAGGCAATTGTTTTCCAAGCAATGTGTGGGCATGGCTCCAGTTCCACAGTTTTCTTGTGCAAAGTCCTCAGTAGCAACAGCAGGATATAAGAGGTGACAGAAAAATGTACATGGTATAGTCAATGTTTAACAGATCTGTGACCACAATGATTGATTATCAGAAAAAAAAAAAATAATAATCTCTTCCTTCCCCATCAAAACTTTAACATCTAAATACCTATTTGAAGCATGTATTTCTGAAGCTACTTAACTCACAAACTCAACAAGATTTTTTGTAAGTAGTTTCTCTCCGAAATTTTTCCTTGAACTTCTGGTTTATGGCTACTTCATTTAGGCTGGTTTTACAATACTTCCTACATCCTTCTAAAGCAACAGAGATATTCTGAAACAGAATGAAAGAGAAAAAAATATAAAGCAAAAAGAGACTAATTATTCTCACCTGTAAAATATTAATTTAAATGGTGTTTAAATTAATAATTCATAGCAAATATGTGATTACTGAAGTCTCCATTTGGATTATACACTTACATGTTATAATATTATTTGCATTACAAATATATAACATTTATTTTCTCAGTGTAACTATTCTTAAAAGTATAGTTAGAGAAAAGAGATGGAATTCGGCTTTCTCTGGGAGAATTAGCAGAAAGGCAGTATTTTAAATGTATTTAAAATATTGGGTTTAGGTCCCTTAAATACTGTTTAAGTTATCACTCCTGAAATAAATTTGCTACCACTCTGTTGCAGCCAGCTGCAGAGTTGAAATTGAAGATGTTAGTGTAAGTCAATGTGAATTACTTCAGTTGAACTGCATCAGTTTACTTACAGCTCATATATACACTATGAGAATTCCTAGCACACATGTTAGATTTTTGTCTGGCTCACTTAACTTCCTCTGTACCAAGTATATTGCAAGGTGAAGCTGGACTCTGCCCTTTGCTATTACAACAATCTCCTGCACTTCTTGCTTTCTGCTCATTGATGTTAACGTGAGACTGATGTCCCCCTGTTCTTTGTGAATAAGCCTCAGGTTGCCCCTCTTTGTAGCTTCATGCTAGAAAGATATTAAAAAAAGGGCTTACATAGTACACAAAATTTATTTGAACAAATATTCATGGTAATCCTTTGGTGATTATTCATCCTACACCATATTCAAGTTTGGAGTGAAGGCTCAGGTCAGTTCTCATTCCGTCCATGCATAGGTTAACGAAATATTCCAATTTCCTGTTATAGTGAATGTGTAGAAAATCCACTTTAATGGTTGAAATAGGCAGAAATTTGCAATGCAAGTCCCTAACCTACCTAGGTGAGTCTTGCATATGACCTTCTTGCTCAAGAAAGTAAAGAGGCTATTTCACCACACTCAGAGCCTGTTGAAGGAATTAAACAGTAAAAGCAAAAGAAGACTCATCAGACAGTTTTATCTGCTCTAAGGCTTTCTTCCTTTCCATGCAATGAGTCTTGCTTGGAAAAGCATGGCCCCAGGACTTGTGATTAAAAACTGTTAAATACTCAGGAAATGGTCACAGCATCAAATAGAAGAAAGAGGAAAAATAAGAGGATAGAAGGAAACCTTGAATATCAGACCAGTGTGAGAGCAAAATATAAGCTCGTACCTTACCCACTCCACTCTCTGCAGATGAGTGCTGTAAAAAGTCCATTCTGAAAAGTGACTTTTCCAAGAAGATATCAATAAATGGCAGTTTAGAAGAGGAAACAACTTACTGATAGTCTGAACCTGAATAGTTAGTTGCCTGGGTAAGGTGTTTTGTCTCCTTTTACTTTCATTTTTTCTTGCTTTTATTACAACCCCTCAAGCTCTGGAAATGGGTATCTTCAATTGCAAGTTATTTGAATCAGCAGTTCCAGTAATGTATTTGCTATTTTGATCAACTTTTGCATGCTAATTAGAACATTCTTCCTACTGTTTTTCTCCTTAGGAGCTAGAAACTCAGCTGTGTAAATCAGCTTTTGATGATGTACATAGTGGTATGTTTGACTCTGAATGTTTAAAGAGAATGATGTTGCAACAGGGTATTTACCATAACAGTAGCTGACTTTTCTTTGTCAACAGTAACAGAGAATAGCAGAGGGAAAACAGACAGCTTTGTACCTAAGGGTAGGACTGAAGTCAGTTCTTTTGAATAAGTTTTTCTGTATGAGTTTCTTTAAAGATTAGTTCAGTTCTTTTTCCACAACAGATTTCCAGTCTAACAATTAAATCCCAGTCGCTTATCTGAAAAATAGGAACTTAATATTCCTACCACAGCAAAATGCTTTAGGGCTGTTTCTAAAGCTTTCATTAACCTCCTCATAAATTGATAGGTGCTACGTATGATCTGGGGAGGACTGACTTTTTTTTTATTTTCAAACAGTAGAATATCTACAGAAGCATGAGTGACATTTTCATTGACACTATCCATGCTACCTCTTTCACGGCTGAATTTTATTCATAATTAGATTATGTAAGATACTAAATAGTAGCCAAATGTAGTGTACCAATAGAATGCACTTAGTAAAATCAACAGAATTTCTCCTCTCAGTCCACTGAAACAAATTTACCAGACTTCAAGATACAGTGATTCTTTCCTGGTCTATTAGGTGTGAAGGTTCCTGGTGTTGAAGTCCAACTTGCAAAGACTGAGCACACACATTCTCTGTGCACAATACACACATGCTGTACAAGCCCAGTCAACCAGCAACAGATCAACCCCAACATGAAAATAGTGCCTTTAGAGCTGACACTACAAAGAGCACTCACATAAAATCGAACTGGCCTGAATCAGGATCAGAACTACATATAAGAGGATCAAATGGCACTATCTATCTTGTTCTTACTTGCCACTTAGCTACACTCAAAGGTTGCTAGCAGATCTCACCCTCAACACACATACATACTTAAACAGAACCCTCTCTAGTGGCCTAGACTTCCCAGTAGTCAGGCCCCAGAGCTCATGTCATATTTACCGGCTAGTATAGCTTGACATTCGCTACTGTCTCACAGACACACAGATCTCCTTAATAGCTAGGCAATAGACTTTTTAAATATCAAATATCATAAGCTTTTGCAGCCTGGCACTTGTCTTTGTATAACTGAGTGTCTTCCAAAGCTAACACTAACCACAAGCTGCTTCTAAATTAGAACCAGAATTCTGACTTCACACGGACAGCCAGGGCTTGGCTGGATACCTGTTTTGGGGATCCAAATGAATATCTACAGTTTGTTCTGAGGGAATATAAAATCAGTTTGTTACAATAGTGTAGTGACACTTTATAAAATAATTCTGTTCATTAATTTTGGATTCTGGCACTACTGAAGAGATCCCACAAGTGTTACTTTTTAGAGTATTTTGCAATGCTTGTTTCCTCTCAGGACCTGGAAAACAGTGGATTCATGATAAGTAAAGAACAAAGTAGAGAACAGCAGGTCAAGGTTTTTCTATTCATAACGGAATTGTAGAGGTCTTTTCGTATGAGTAGGTCAGTATCCATATTTGTGTCCATATTCAGCATCCATATTTGGTGAATCTAGTTTAGCAGTTGTGCATGTTACTGACTGCAGAGATATGCATTGCTAGGGATAGGTACTTCAGATTCAGAGGGAATAATAAAGGGAAAAAATTTTTAGCTACTGTGTATTTATATGGCCACTGCTATCAGCTTAGAAGAGGCAGCATACTAGTACAATGATTTCCATTTAATGTGGTCACTAGCTAATTTGTTCCTCCCTGTTATCTGATTTGATCTCCAGGATATAAATCATTTCCATTAGTTCTTTATTGTGGATTCTTATTGCTTATTTTGCTCACGTCCACTTCATCTAATACTAGATAATTCAATCAACTTTTATTGAATCTGCCACGGAAAAGGGAAGAGTAATCATGTTGTTTACAACATAAAAATAGACTTGTACCATGAGTCTTTTATACTCTTCTTTTCACTTTTCCTGCACTAGTAGACAATGACTTGAAATTACTGATTACTTTTGGGAGAAGCTGTAAATTACCATTTTAGAGCACCTGCAACATGGGCAAGCACAAGTTAAAAATAAAAATTTAAAAACTTATTACCATGTTTCTGCTCTCATTTTTACTGATGTATAAAACAGTCTACACTGCTAAAGTCAGACAAGTTACACTGGCATGAAAGCAACGAAGCTAACAAATTACTTTCCTGGTTTGTCTTTATATTAGGTAGTGAGCATATGCAGAGTGCTGTTTCTAAATGGATATTTCACTAGTTTTGTTTTCGCAGATCGTTTTATCAACATATACTTTTGGTGCTCTCCTAAGTCTCCTGTGAATAAATCATGTGTTTTAATATGATCTAGGTGAGATGAAAATGAGTAGACAGACTGTGATGAGAGTTCAGGCTATGAAATGTGCAGGTGGCAAACAATAAGTAAATGATGATGGGAACATTAATAAGTCTTTTGAGACACTAATGCAAAGGAATTTTACACTAGTTACCACTATTAACATGAAGCAGAGGCATGGCAGTGATTCTCCTGCTCATTGGTCAGTGACACATTCCTTAGGCATGAAGTGTGAAAAATGTGATCTTCTTAAACACAAATACTTTTTAGATTTTTGTCTGAAAATGTAGGATCCCTAATAATTCTCCCTTTTGAACAACTGATAAATAAGGATGAGCTTTATTTTGGTTTTCAGTATTGTGACAGCTCTTTTAATAAAGATACCAATGCAAAATAAAACAGCAACTCAGTGGTGCTGCAAATGTTTCATATACAAACAACTGTTTCTAATTGAATCTCTTCTCTAATTTTATCATGCTTCATTTTTGTGGTCAACCACTCAAAGAAAAGAGATTTTTTGCAGCATGACCAGTATATTTTATTTGTTAACAAATAAATACCACTTTACTATAAGAAGATGCTGTGTACTTTAAATAATTCATATATATGTTGCTGATGATTGTACTATAACATATGAGATTGGGGAAAAAACCCTCAAGTTTGATGTATTTATATTTTATAGCATGATTTTAGTAAAGGAATAAATATAAAGAAATGTCTAAGAATGATCACTTTTTCAGTTCTGTGCTGAGGGTCTGTTATATATTTTACTGTAGAATGTTCTCTCCTCCAAGGAAAATGGAAAATCCCATCATGTAAGTCTTCCTTTTATAAACTGTTCTTGGAAAGAGACAGTCATCTTAGCGTGTCATGTGTCTAAATCATGTAACATATTTTGCACCTGGAATTACAGTGTGCATACATCAAGGCAAATTAAATTCTGGTAGTTTTTACCACCTTTTTACAAGTCTCTAAAATATTTCTAATTTTCACTTGTAGAAGCTCTTTACGAATTGTCTTTCACCAATCTATCAAAATGGAGATTCATGTACTGTTATAGGAGATTTTATACTGAGATTTTTTTTTTTTTTTTGTAACTAAATATTTTACTCAGATGTTTAAGTCAGCATAAAAACTAATGTGTGTATCACATAGAGAATGGAACAGACCAGCATCCCCGTCTGGATGATATCAGTGCTCCTGTCTCTGGTTCCAGGGTGCATAAACTGACTTCTCTGCAAGATACATAAGACAATAACTACAGACTAAATTTCTTCCATGCAACATGAAAAGAAAATGCATGAGAAGCAAGGCATTCTAACCTGATGGGAACTGTTTTCCATTCTTAAACTGGGCAAATCTTTTTTTTAGACAGGGAACTCTTCCAGCAGCTCAGGGCAATATTCCATTCTGACTAGTGTCAGATTTCCAGCTATGGCCAGTCTCTGCTGATTCAGAAGAAATCAGCAAAAATTAGATAAATAACATAAATCTAGCTAATAATGTGCCAAGAAAAAAACCTCATCTTCGTGTGATATTGCATTCCAAAAATTACTTTTTCTCCGCATTAATTATAAAGTGATGTAGATAAGCATATTTTATAGGTGAAATCTACCATGCCCGCAGACGTTTCGGAAAAAAATGTGCCAAAGCCCTTGATTAGTACAGTTTATTTCATACTCCGAGATTGGCTGTCTTCATTGTAACCCTTTGATGTATTTACGGAAAAGATCCTGTAGTAAAATCAATCCCACAATCTTAGTGCAGTGGCTCTTCATTTTCTTGCATAGAAAAGAAGAATACATGCCAGATAACACCAGACCAGGTTCATTCCATGTCACTTCTGGGATTAAATGCAGGTCTTAGAAGGGCTACAACATCATCTGGAGGGAAGAGAGATTTGACTTAACACTTTCTATTGTCTACAGGAATTTAGAGTGACTACTTTTTTAGATGTATGTATTTCAGTTAAATGCCTTAAAAGGGAGGAACCTGGGCTTCTGTGTCTTGTTTTCACTGAGGCTAGAGATAAGGAAAAACTAGTCTTGCAAATTCAGTGACATATTAACTGTATACTGCGGAAATGTAATAACAATGCTGTTTTCCTTGCAGGCATATTGCACTAACCTTGTTAGTGTAAACTCTAGAAATTCAAAGAAAAGAGAGCAACAAAGGCATTTGAATGAATCAGCACTAATCTAACAATATGGAATAAAATAAACCAATAAAAAATATGCAGTCATATGATGCAGACTGATATGAACATACAAATAAAATTTTCTTCTGAAATTAATTGAAAAGTCAGTTCAGTATTATTGCAGAAAATCCATAAACCTCAAGTAGCCTTGCCATGAATTTGATAGGCAGGACAGAGAAGCTACATATCTTGTTGCTGGAACAAGCAGTGCTGAATTAGGCCTTCTCACAAAGACAACAAAATATTTCATTGGGCTATATAG